>JACYXH010000479.1:7511010-7621010 GCA_026745465.1 Lota lota | reverse complement strand
TAATAGTGATAATAATTACCTTTTTGGATTGACTGTTGTCCATAAAGCATAAACATAACTTGACTGCCTATCTGAGGAAAACATCACTTTATCAGTAGATATGGGTCATCCCAATCATGAAGGTTAATTAATACATTAGCAGCCGGGGAGGCACTGACAATTTCTTGAGAAGAACACGTATACAATAGATTTACCACACAAGTAAGCACACACAGTCTGGGTTTCTCTCTCTCTCTCTCTCTCTCTCACACACACACACTCCCACATCCACCCACACACACACACCCACACCTGCACGCACACACACACACACACCTGTACACACCCACATCCACACCCACCCACCCACCCACCCACCCACACACACACACACGCACACACACACAAACACACGGTCAGCAGAGTTGACAAAGAGTGAACTGAAGTGTTACTGCTGACAGCCCTTGTCCCATAGTAAATATGCCAGTGTAGTATTCACAGTTACAGACACATTCTTTGTGCAGAAGAGACCCACGGCGTACCAGTTTCTTTGTGATATGGGTGAGTGTAGGTGCACGTATGTTCGTTGGCAGCAAAACCATGTGCTGTAAGGAGGTCCACTGTAGGCAATATGCCAAATTAATCAAAGTGATTCAACCAACCAGTTGTCCAATTTCATTCACTGGATAATTTTGGATGACACAAAAAGTCCACATGTTTTGTCAGCTCACTACAATAGGTGTAAATGTTCATGATTTCTTCGTATAATAGCTCGTCATGAACCACATTCGCCCATCCCTCTTAGAGTACATTCTTCAGTCCATTTTGCTCTGTAAAGTCCTCCAGAGGTTTTACTCACTATAATGGTGTCACTTTCAAGAAGCTGAAACAGTTTTCTTCGAAATGCTAAACTTAATGTATTTGAATACACCAGGGAAAATAAAATCGCAAAGAAAATGTTCCTTATAGTATTCTGGTCTTGTTTTCCCAAAATTCAGTTGCAAACAATATCTATTGTACACAATATACTTCCAGTCTATCGCACAACTGCAGATGTTGTTGACCATTGTCTTTCAAAATAAAGGTTGATGACGTATGGCTTTATAGGGTGTTGCTAAGTGCTATGAGTTGAGTCTTGGAGCACAGAAAATACCTTTGATGTGGATGCCCTTGTCAGATACAAATCTAGCAGTAGCACATGGCCAGCCCCGCAGCGCGATAGACGAAGACTGCCGACGTAGGACAGCCACCACAAGCCTTGTGGGATCCTCGCGCTATGTACTGATAAATATGAGGCCTTGGGCTCACATGTATTTCAGTTCACGTTCAATTCATTGGTCACCTTTTACATTCTCGAGTCTTCAACCATGAAGGAACATCCATCTTGACAAACGTGTGGCTGTTTTTCATGCATTTTCATGGATCTGGGCTGGACAACTTTCTTTTCAAATAGCCTTTGTTTTCCGCAAAGTACTGTGTTTACTCATCTAGGTTTGCCAGAGGGGTCATTTTGCATCATGTACAACTGTACAATTGCTCATTAACCAGCAATCTTTCCAACAGCATCATATGGAGTAAAGTAGCTTATTAAATAAAACATAACTCCCTTTTCAGTGTCCCAGCATTCATTCATATGAATTAATTTCTCAATTCAGGTGTAGCAATAGTAAAGTATGATGATGATGGAGCATTAAATGTATATCTTAATTTAATGTTACTTTTATTTACCCTGCATCCTATGAAAAGTAATGTGCTTATCTAGCCCCTATCATAGGTTGGCAAAGTGGTACTCTCCTGTTGTTCTGTGGCCAGATTTAACTGTGCCCAGATTTAAGTGTAAATTTCCATGGATGAGCATGTTTTAAGGAGCCCTTTTGAATGTCATTAGTAAAGTTCTAATGATGAGATGGTGATTGTACTTTTGTTCTACGAGTCCTGCGACCCAGAGACGTCAACTCATGGGGTTGCCACTAGAAAAATGTACCCTTGGTGCCATTGCACAGTATTTTCTTGAAGGCTTTTCGAAAGTCCTTGTTGAAGATAGTGTATATCACCGGGTTAAGGCAGGAGTTGCAGTAGCCGATCCAGAAGAAGAACTTGAACAGCGGCTCGGGCAGGGCACAGGCCTCCGGGCACACGGCCTGCAGGGAATATGAGAAGAAGAACGGGAACCAGCAGACCACAAAGACGCCGATCACCACGGCAAGCACGAAGGTGAAGCGCTTCTCCCTGTTCACCATGGCCTTGCGTCTTGCCGCGCCTGGGTTGGTGTCCGGTTTGGACTTCCTCCCTGGCGCCAGGAGTGACCCCTTGGACGTGGCTATCATCTCACGGTAGCGCTGGATGGTAGCCGGGGAGTGGATCCCCCCACCCGCAGGGGAACCCACCATGCTGATGCTGCCTCGCCGCCTGCTGTGATTCTGCTCCATGTCGCTCTCAGTGCTGGAGCTGTCGCCGTTGTTGTTTTCTGCCTTCTTGCGCCCCAGGCCCTTCTTTTCCTTCTTCCTCCCAGCCTTGGTCTTGGAGCAGTTTGCCTGGGGCAGAGCGTTTGGAGGCGAGGGGGACGGGGGGCCGTGGGGAGCGGTTGTGAGAGGGGTAGGGGAGGGTGGATGCAGAAGGTTATTGGGCGTGGGGTCGGGGGGCGATGGGGAGCACTGTGGGGAGGGAGAGGCGGTGATGGCCAGGGTCGGGGGCCTCACGTTGGAGGTTTTCTTTGTGGAGGGCGGCGTGCTGTCCTCTTCGTCCTTGCCGTTGGCGTGTGCGTGGCGCGCGGGTTGGTGTGGCGTGGCGCTGCCCACACCGTCTTTCCTGGGCTCTCCTGGCGGGCATCGTGTTCTCTGCTTGGCAATTTGGTAGATTCTGATGTACACCAGGATCATGATTACACATGGGGCAAAGAAGGAGCCTATGGTGGAATACAAGATATACCAGCGCTCGTCGTTCAGCTGGCACTGAGGTCCTCTCTCGCTCCCGGGAGCTCCCTCCTCGCTCTTGTTAAGAGACAGCAGAGGAGGGAAAGAGATGATGGACGAGATCAGCCACACCACCACGATGGCGGCTTTGATGCGCCTCGGAGTCCGCTGACTGCTGTAGGTGACGCGGGAGATGGACAGGTAGCGGTCCAGTGAGATGGCACACAGGTGAACGATGGAAGAGGTGCAGAACAGAACGTCTAACGCCAGGTAGATCTCACACCACAGCGTCTTGAAGTACCAGTAGCCCAGCAGTTCATTGGCCAGCGAGAAGGGGATGATCAGCGTGGCCACCAGAATGTCTGCGGCGGCCAACGACACCAAGAACAGGTTCTGTGGACCCCGGAGCGAGCGGCTGGTGAGGACGGCGATGATCACCATGATGTTCCCCACAATGGTGAAGACCACCATGAGAGTTATGGCTGTAGCGAAGGCGGCTGTCGCTTCCGGGGAGTAGGGGGCGAAACTCAGGACGCTCTGGTTGCAGGGAATGGAAGCTCCGGCACTAGTGCTGACGTTCCAGCCGCTCAGCTCCATGGAGCAACCACTGTCCATTACTGTGGCCATGATAGGATCTGATACCCTCGGCGTTGTAGAAGTCTTAGAAGATAGAAAATATAAATCGTTTTTTGTTTTCTTTTATGGATACATTTAAGCACAGACATGTGTTACACTGTTCACTTTCTAATATTATAACAGGTTATAATACATTTTATAATTCATCATACAATTATATTGAAAAAATACACATTTGATGTAATGAAAACATGTTATATTTATTGCATATCATGTATTTACATATTTAAAGATTGTAGATAAGATTGAAATTACCTTTCTTTTTTTTTGCTTTTTTTTTGCTTTTTTTTAACGTTAGCTTCCTCGCATCTTCCACGGCAGGTCCTTCGAGTTCGAGTCCATTTTAACCGTATTAATCCTGTTACGCCCAGAGACGGACGGGTTTTACCGTTGCAGATCAGACTGTTTTCACAGAGAGATACATTTCATATTATGGAGAGTTTGATGTGATCTTCACGGGCTGCAAACTCACTACGACCCACGAATATAATTTGTTCTTATCTCGTGAGATGTTACTGGGATTTAACGTTTTTATTGACTGATGAATAAAACAAATCATACTTAATACTTAAAACTCGGTGTCACAACGAGAGACTGGGAGTGATAGATAGTATGGCAACATTAGCTGCGCCCTCCGTGCGTATTTGCGCTCGAGAACACAATGATCAACAGTAGAAGAATGCCCATAACAACACAGTAGATATATGTAAGGTAATAGCAAGCTATTTACATATTTGGAAGACCAAACTATTTGAATTCCCGTTCCTTCAAAAAAAAAAAGATTCGCCTAACTCATGCAGAGTCACTCTTCCCCGTGTTGTCGAAACAAATGTACTAACCAAAGTCTTGGATTCATCAGCAGCGCATAACGACCGATATATGACAAAAACAAAATCTTGATTATTTTGTAGGCACATTACTAATAATCCACTTTAAGCCGAATTCGTTGTTTCCAGGTCCCTTCAGTGCGTATGGTGTGCGTTTGGCTTTTGCGTGGTTGTTTTTTCCAAAGTTCAACGAGATGCTCTGATTGTCCTCGCGCTCATCTGGCTTCTTCCTCGAGGTGTGAAAGCGTCGCGCTCATTTCTAATTGTGAGCCGGACCACGGGTCTGGAGCGCGTCTCGTTCCTCATCAACCCTTGCGCTTCTCTTTAGATCCAGTGATGTCAGTGTGGACGTCATGGGATCTCTTCTCTAGCCCCCACCCCATATCTTTCTTTCTTTCTCGCTTTTTCTTTCTTTCTTTCTTTCTTTCTTTCTTTCTTTCTTTCTTTCTTTCTTTCTTTCTTTCTTTCTTTCTTTCTTTCTTTCTTTCTTTCTTTCTTTCTTTCTTTCTTTCTTTCTTTCTTTCTTTCTTTCTTTCTTTCTCTCTTTCTGTTTTTCTTTCTTTCATTTTATCTTCATTTTTTCAGTCTTCCTTCTTTCCTTCCATTTTTTTTCTTCCTTTGATTCATTCTCCCTTCTTCCTCCCTAATCTCTGTTCCTTCCTTCCTTCCTCCCTAACCTCCCTAACCTCCCTAACCTCCCTAACCTCCCTCCCTTCCTTCCTTTCTTCCTTCCTTTGTTTATTTATTTTATTTCAGACATCTCTTTTGTAATCCCAACCCTATTCACTTCATGGTGTGTTGTTTTGAATCGGCCTTGCTTTACTTCCCCATTGAATCCCATTAAATAGCTTGTATTGACACTTGTGAGTGGTCTAACCGGGCATTTGCATCCATCAGCTTCATAATAACTCTGAGAGGCCATGCATGCAGGACACTATAGGTTCAAGGTAAAGGGACTTCACGCACACCTGGGACCTTTAAAGGACGTGTGGGTTGTTCTGTTTGGACACTCAGTGGGAACGTGGGTATAACATGGGTATATTATGGGCACCCTGCCCTTGTTTATCTGCACATGACTGCAAACATGTTTTCAATTGAAAAACACATAGTTGACGGCAACAGAGGACACATCAAGATAAGCCTTTTTGTGGGCTGAAGACAAAAAAGATTGTGCTATTTTTGACTCTCAATGGCTCTTCACATTTTGTTAGTTTATAATATTCTGTTTATTTTAGTAATGCGATAGATTCCGAGGATAAACAAAAGTGCATTGTCATCATGAGTGTTGACGCCTGTGTATTTGTTATTATCTCATTATTCAAGAAAGATACACATAACTGTGAGTCAACACATTACTTACAGGAGAGAGAATGGATGGATGGATGATGCATTGAAACCACCTCCACCTGAGTGCCCTATAGCAACACGGAGATACTGGCCTGTATTGCTGTAGGCGGCCACTTTTTATATGAAGTCAAATAAACACACACAACCACAAACAGCCAAACATGCACAAAAACACAGACACACACACTCAAAACCCACACGCACACATACACACACATGCAGACACATGCACACACACATACAAACACACATACAAAAAATACACACACACACACACACACACAAAAACACACACAAACGCACACATATACTCAAACTCACGCACACACACACAAAAAAACAACACACAGATACCCCCCCAAAAAAAACACATATACACACACACACACACACAAACACACAGGCACTCACCACTCACATCTTCCCACGCATGCACAAATTCTTATGAATGGTGTGTAGGATGTCCTGTTTGTTTGCGTGTGTTCATGCGTTACCCCCGCGCGGTGCTTGATTCAACAAGAGAAGCCTGGTAAGCCCCCCCGCCCGCCATTTAATTAGGATTCTGAGCATGGCCCTCTGATTACGACCTCCGCCTGGCAAATAACGGTGCTGCATATTCTCTCCGGGTCACACATTCTAAATATAAAGGGAAAGAGAATAAAGCTTTTAGCGGGAGAGTGCACTCAAGTCAAGTTGCCGTGTGTGTTTGTGAGCATACTATGGTTAGTGACACATTGAAAATGGATTCTGGGGGAGAGGGGTGTGCCCCTGAAGCCAAGGTTGCATGGATTATACATACTGTTGTGTATACTGTCACACATACACACACACACACTTACACACACACACGGATACACACACCCACATATACACAGACACACATAAGCACACACACACACACACACACACACACATGGATACACACACACACACCCACACACACACACACACATACATACGCACACACAAACACACACACGCATACACGCATAAATATGTACTATTTAAAGTACTGAATATGTATGCATGTACTGCATAGTTCAATTCTGGGCTTGAACTCTGATAGTACTGATAATACATCTAAAACAAACCCTAGATACGTGCTGAATACTTAAAGCAATACAAAAAATACATGGGGTCTTTATCGTGTAATGTCATATGCAAATAAACTGTTTATCTGGGTTGTTTTTCTTTTTGCATGTTTTTTTCATCCTATCCTTGATGCATTTACCAGTTTTTTAAGCCAATGGTTCTCTCATGATTTTGGCAGAATCAAATCGAAAATTAACCTTTTAGCAAACAAATTATATCACTTTTATGGAACATCACTCTCAGGTGGGAGATGAATATAGAGATGTAAAATATTAGCTGATTTAATTCCTGGGTAAAAGCATTCAGAACATACTGAGTGTAGGAATACAAGTAAAATAGTAAACATAATATATTAACAAAGAATAATCACACAAACAAAGAAATGTACGTTTGTAATGCGTGCAAAAGAGTCTCAGGTACTGTTGTAAAGTTGGCACGAAGGCACGCCTTCAGAGTGCCTCCAGAAGGCCAGCTCAGACAAACCGAGCAGGACTATTAGGTATATTATGTCTTAGTTGTCATAATTAAAGCATATGTAACAGTATTATAGTTGCACAGAACACATATACTGATGTACAACTATAATGCTGTTAAGGCATCACCGTTTAATTTAACATCTCAAGTTACAGCCACCGAGAGACATCCATGTAGTAGGCAAATTGTATTGTGGCAGTAAAGCAGCATGTTGTGATCTTGTAGCGCCATCTAGTGAGCAGACTTACCTCTGCATTACTATTTTTGTTATGCAGAAAGGTTTTGCTAGAGGGCACTGTTGGCTTATTAGTGGGGTCGCGAACATGTGCTAGGTTTCCGTTTGAAGTTAAGGCATTCAAAGTACCTGGATGTAAATTCCACTTTTGTGGTTTATTTAGAGAATAAGATCTGTCAAAAGTGTTTACTTACAGACCCATATTGCATTTGGGAATGAAATTGGCCGTTGTCAATTTCTTCAAAAACTGGTGTCCACACCAGTTTTTCAGTTAAGAGTGCAAGCCTCGACACCAGGCTATAGGTTTCAGACTTCTTTAGATTACAACTTTCTTTAATTGAAATAGGCCTACACATTTAAATTGTATAGATTGTGTGAAGGAGGTTGATTTAGCTTAATTCAATTTGAGGTAGAAGCTAGTATAAAGCTACAAAATGACATCACTAACAGTAATAATATGTGCTGTAGAGGGTGTGTAGCAATGGCAGTTGCGAGACATTGTCTGGTGGGGGAAGGCTGAAACTAGTATTACAAATCATATATGGAGTTCAACTAGCTAACCTTAACTGCGTGACCTACTGACAGGCTGTAGGCCTATGCCTTCTTTGTTTTTAAAGTAGCCATCATATCAGCCTATGGTTTGGTCACTATTTGGCAGCCTGTAAAACCGTTGACACAAAATAAATAGGAAGGCAATGGATGCACAGTTTGTATTTCACAAAAGACAAAGAGCCCAATATTTTTCTTTTCCCCCAGTGTGTTTTAATAAGTCGGGACGTGGCGGATATACAGCACACCTTTCTGACGTATAAAGCGCAGTCACAAATTGTCACTTAGATTTGAATAAATTAGAAGTAAAAAAAAAATACATATATTCACAATTAAAAACATGCATACAATTGTGTGTAGAACTGTTTAATCGTACAAATGGCCAGAAACTCAGACTTTCAAGTGTTTGTGTCCATCATTAAAACACAAAGACAGCCCTTGTAAGGCACATAAGCCAAACAAAATGACTCATACACAAACAAACTTTTCTATTCGAGAGAGAGAGTATATACTATTTCCTCTAGAAATAACACCATTTCCCCTCTGGGTCAGAGTCCCATGACCTTGATGCAGTTCACACTGCAATAGACCAGCATCATCAGCGGTTCTCAGTTATTCAACGGTTGCTACAGGCCTTCAGAAAAGTAGGCCCCACGTCAACCTACTATGTGGCAACAGCCACATAAGCGGCTTTTCCAACTGCTTGAGCCCCTTAGGAAAACAAAGCAGGCATGGAAATCAACCATTTCTGTATAACAGGGCACACACACACACACTCATCCCCGACAGAGGACGTCGGTCTCGAACTGCAGCAACTGACCCATGAAGGCCAGGTTGGGGGAGATGACCCGCCGCCGCTGCTGCACAAAGTCGTAGGCCTCCTGCAGGCGGACCTGCCGGGTGTGCATGAGGTAGGCCAGACAGATAGTGGCAGAGCGGGAGATGCCCGCCTGGCAGTGCACCAGCACGCGGCCGCCCTGCTCCTTCACAGAGTCTACAGGGAGGGGGGGACACAGAGCGTGGTTGATTATTATTGTGAGGGAAAACGATTGGTTGGATTATTGAATGACGGATTAACTGTTGAGCTTGGTTGCAGCAATTCATCGACTGAGACTAAACTTGTGCGCCATAACGTCTTTCACTTAAGTCGTTAAGCAGTCGAGGGTTATTTCTTTAAGACATGTAATTAATGAGCAGGTAGGGGCAAGGCATCCTACTCAAGGTTAAAAAGATGCACATTATTAATCCCAGAGAGGGAAATTCAGCAGCATTTATTTACCGTGTTGATGTCTACATTGTAACCTGTAGGCAACACCACAGTAAATTCATTATCCAGATTTCCCTGGATTAGTAAAGGTCCTCATGCTTAAGAGAGCAGGGAGGTACCACTGCCACGGGGGCCCAGAGAGGCACTCGCTGCTCACCAATGAATGCGATGGCCTGGGAGAAGCAGGCCCGGATGTCTGTGGCCAGGCTGTCCTCCACGTTGAGCCGCAGGTACCGCAGCTCACCCTCGTACAGGCTGGGGCAGGTGGACGACACGTTAAGCACAGCCGTGATGCCCGCCGCCGCCAGCGTCTCCCTGCGGGACGAGTGCAGGGCGCTGCCCAGGAACAGGAAGGGCAGCAGCTCGACAGGACCCTCCTGCATACAACACAACAGCCAGGAGTCAACCAAACACCCTCCCACCATAAATGTTTTGATTGTTTAAAGGGTGATTATATTCACGTATGCATGTGAACTTGCGCGATCAGCACGGTCTCATGACTTGATTCCCTCTTTACCAAGTTTTGACATACATCCTCATCATCATGTTATTCTATTGTATACAACTATTATCTGTACATTTGTTGCTACACTAAAATCCCCCCTACGCAGAAACATTCACGTTAACTGCTAGGCCTATATATATATATATATATATATATATATATATATATATATATATATATATATATATATATATATATATATATATATATATATATATATATATATATATATATATATATATATATATAGCAGACTGGATAAATGCCAGATCAACAGTTGACAGACATTTCCCTCTTGTACATTTGGGTGTTGTTTTCCTATGACTAACCTGATCATACGAGGGAGTCTTCCGCTCTGACGCCGTGGGTTCTGAATCCGTTGCGGAGGGCTCATTTCCCGGGGAGGTGGAACAGAGCTGGGGATAAGCCTCAGAGAAAGTCGCAAATCCACCTTACAAAAAAGAAATGAGGAAGAAAAAAAGTTACAGGCCAGACAATTAACTAATGTCCCAACATGTCTGGTAGAATATTTAGCATAAAACAGTGTTAAAAAGTAATGTAAAACAATACAGAATATAAATTCTGTTCTGTTCTATTCTGTCAAAAGTTTTTTTGCCCTTCACTTAAAATAATTCGTTATAAGTGATTGATGCCAGTACCACGGGCCTCAAGCATATAACTAAGATAGACCTTCATCTATACAGTCATAGGTTATTTAAACAGGAATTTTGGACGGAAAACATCATTGCCCTTACCTTTTAGGAAACAGATCTGCACAGAGCTTCTTGGGACCTCTGCTTTAAGTGCGCTGAGCAACATGCTGGCAAGGCTATCGTTCTTTAATTGCCCAATGAGGTGGCTGTTGTCATCCACCACAACTACTGGCGAGAATTCCCCGCGGCGTAACTTTCCCACTAGTGTCTTGTCCGCTATCAACCACTCCAAGCAGACCACGGAGCTCTTAGACCGCCGGCGCAGCAGCGAGTTCCAGTGGACATTACTGGACTGCCGTATGTGTGCTTTGGAGAAGGCAAGGAACGGTCTACAGTCAAGCACCATGCAGCCCTCAGAAGAAAACTGCTCCGAACTTCTGAGAATGGGAAGCAATTCGTTGCCTGTTATTTCCCACGGCTCGTTGTTTGAAATCATGGCGGAAATATAAAATAAAACTAGAAAATATACCCAAAAAATAAGTAACCGTTATAGGCCTATTTTGAGAAATTTGGAAAATAAAGAAAAATAAAACAGGCCTTAAAAGTTACTCAATTTGTTTTGTTTGACTCTTTCAAAGGCCAACTCTAACTTCAAATGTACGTTTTCTTTATTTGTTTGAGTTTCTAGTCAGCTTAAATAAACCTAACCTAAAATGAGTGTCCTTAGCTTCTTTCAATTGGTAACAGCTGGGTAATGGGCGGGGATTTGTACACTGGAACACCGCGGGGACACCCACTTTTTCCACTGAGCCATTCGTCACAAGCGGAAACACCATATTTGTGCAGCTCGGTACACCTAATATGGGCATTGACATTAAATTAGATTTTCCCTAAAAGCATGCGGTTCTCGTGGATTATCCTGTAACTGTGCTCTGTATTGAGTTACGTTTTTACACTATGATTGAACACCCTTAGTTTGTTTATCTGGAGACTTGATTGGTATGGTAAAGATTAGGTTGTAAGTAATGCACCATCCTATCACATCAGAGTAACAACTTCTTGGAACAAGGGGAATACGTATAAAGGCTTACAATTTGCAAATTGTGCAACAATGTATCAAATATTCCACTGTTAATAGGAACAATTATTCGTTTTCAGTTAGCACACAGCAAAGGAAACGTCAAATGAAATGTCCAATAAGATGATTAAAACCAATGCGTTTGTGTTAGGTGTGTGTGTGTGTGTGTGTGTGTGTGTGTGTGTGTGTGTGACTGTCTGTTGGAGTGAAAGAGGTATACATTATTTTGTGTTTCTCTATTGACCTAGAACTTTGCAGTCTAACATTTAACATAGTGATAGTTAACTTGGTGACGTTTCCTTGACATGACTGTTACTACTTACTGCATATTACTATGACGTGTGTGATGTATAACGCGCAGATGGTTTTTCTTCTGTTAACCAAAAAGGAAACAGAAGCGTCACACCCTGCTATCACCACAACAACCGTTACACAACCCCTCCCCTATTCTTCATCCCTTCAATAAAGCATATCCCTTTCACCCGGTCATATTTCTGACGTTCAGCCAGCTAGTCTCAAAAAACTAAATCTTAACATTTTTGGAAAACTATATTCAAACACAAATATCATATTGTGTTTTTCTAGTTAGAAATGTGGATGTAATCATCATCAAAGTTTGACTATATGTGACAAAAATGCTTCATCAATTACAAAAAAATATATTTTGGTTCTGGATTTGCACTGTTTATGTCACAACTATTCCAAAACAACACTACTAAACAAAGGGACCAAACAAAAAAAATGTGGAAGTCATGAGCAACAGATCACTTGACTTGAGGTGAGAAGGTTGCACTAAAACAGCTATGAAACGGGGAGGAAGAAATTAAGATCTACAGAGAAAGAATGTGCAAGATATAAATTAAATATAAAACATTTGGTAGTTTTCTGTGATGTTTATGTAAAAAACATAAATTCATCCTCCTAAAAAAATTATCCTAACTAAACAACAATGGCAACAAACCAACTGTGGGATTGATTCAGACTCCCTGGCTCTGCTCTCACGGATTATTTGGGATTAAGCGGGTTGCTGGGGCTATTAATCTTTAAAAAAAAAACACATTAAACCTAGAGATTTATCCATCCCCGATCTTCTTATCCACATCCACGTGGCCCTCGTCATCGCGTCTCCAATCAGGAAGTACCAGTCCCTCCTCAGGTCAACGGGTTAACTGCGTCAACTAAAGCAATGTGTTTTTAACTAGTGTGTGTAATTACGTGTTATTTATGTCAGCCCTGCCTCAGAGTACCTGCTTTCGGGTCCACGTCTAGCATATGTGTTTATAAAATAAATTCGTAACACACGCTTCATGATGATTGCCATGATTTCATGAAACTATACTTTTATATTCCCTTAGCCAACTGTCCACACTCGACCAAAAAAGCCAACCCCTACCTGCTACTTAATATAGTTTGGATAACAGCATCAACATCTTACTATTAAATGACTTAATAGTAAATATCCCATTATAGGATTAAACACTTGACTCCACAGGCATAAGCATTGAGTTGGAGTTTTATTTCGAGAGCCGAATCTTTGTTAATAAACGGACACCATTTTCCTTGCTCTTATCTCCTTCATCTTCCTCTTCATTGTCAGTCTGTGGATGAAGATCGTTTTTTTTTTTGTTGCAAAGAATTAAAATAAAAACAGATAGACTAAGCCATGTATACAGTGGTGAACAATAATAAGTAAACAATACGTAGTGTTTTTCCGGTTTTAAGGCAATAAGACATGACATGTAGGCTACCTGGCCTTGAATAAGTACATCAGAAATCGAACTACTAAAAGTCTTAACTAGTCTTGCTTTCTGACTCTTCTGTTACACTTCTCTTGTCTCCTTCCTGCTGTCTTCTGCTCTCTACCTCACATCTCTCTCTCTCTCTCCCTCTCTCTCTCTCTTTATCTCTCTTTATCTCTCTCTCCTCTACCCCCCACTATTATCTCTAACTTCCATCTCTCTCTCTCTCTCTCTCTCTCTCTCTCTCTCTCTCTACCCCCCACTATTATCTCTAACTTCCATCTCTCTCTCTCTCTCTCTCTCTCTCTCTCTCTCTCTCTCTCTCTCTCTCTCTCTCTCTCTCTCGCTCCATCCTCTCATTTGGTCTCTCACCCAAGGGCAACTGTGAGGCCTATGCTGGCTACCAGGCTGAGGGCGGTCACCGTGGCGATGATTGACAGCAACAGGTTTCTGGTAAGTGGAAGAATCGGGGAGGTGTATCTTGGAGGCAGGGTGGACAACGTCATTAGCTGCATGGGAGTTTGGGTGGGCAGAGCTATGACTTCAAAGAGGAAAATAAATAAATATCAGAACCAAAATACATTTCATATCATAAATGAGCAACAATCTGTCCTGACTCTTGATTAGGGATCGTTTCCACAAGATACAGATAGCCAGAGAACATAGATACAGGAGCCCGATTTAAAGTGGTGTGACTCAGGATGCTTTGAACCTGTAACACATTCCCCCCACGCTTTACTTTACCAGTGAGTAGGAAGGTGACTGTGGAGAAGACAGTGGCGTTGCGGTCCTGCAGTGAACAGCGATACGTCCCTTGCTCATCCACATGCAGCTGATTCAGCACCACCGACGGCTCCTCAGTCACCACCAGGGTTTGAAAATTGCTCTCTTCCACCTGACACAGGAAAATTGTCAGAGGAACTTAGTAGTCCATGAAACATTATAAACAGGTCAGGGTGATGCAAACGCATACGCCAGAGGTTGTACGGTTAAAGAGTCATTTGAGTATTGTTTTATTTTAGCACAAACCAAATCTTTCTTTCCGGAGGTGTGAGCTAAAAGGGTTTTCACCTGTGTAGTTCCAGGGGGGCGAGTGGCCCAGGTGAAGTGGTACTCTGGTCTCCCCTGAAGCAAGCTGTGCCAGGGCAGGAAACAGTTCAACACAGCCTGGCCCCCTTCTTCAGCCTCCAAACGGTGCTCTGAAACAAAGATTATAGCATGTATATACATAAATGTGAAATAGGAATTCAAATAATCAGTTATATTACACACATCGCCATTATCAGTTTTCTCTCTCTCTCTCTCTCTCTCATCAAACAAACACATTAAATATTAATAAATACATAAACATAAACATATGTATATATATACACACACGATTTGCATTTTGACATGTAGCACAAATGGCTGGTGGTTTTCTCTATGACCAAGGGAGAGCCACTGGAAGAATGCATGGGGGCAGGGGTGGACGGAGCAGCTCATTCATGGAACCCAGGATGACTTGAATCATCTATGTTAACCTTGCACACGGACAGGCAGCAGTGTCTCATATGAGCAAACACATTGACAGACTGGTGACCGGATGTGTGTGTGGACGCTACAAAGTGCTACAGTCATATCACAAAGTCATACGATCCCCCGCCCACCAACTGACCAACGCAGAGCAACAAGACACATATGACCTACCGCCACAGTCCAGCTGGTGTGTGGGAGAAGAACAATTGTATAACCTGTATTTGCAGGAGGAGCAGTCTATCACTCTTTGATACAGCTGCCCTGTAAAGCATGATACCACACAGACACACAGGCACACACGCATGAATGCACACACACACACACACACACACACACACACACACACACACGCACACACACAGTAAACATGTGCTGCCTGTAGCTTTATTTGAACAGGAGATGGTAATGCAATGGAAGATGGGAGCTGAAATAAAGAACTTACCACACTGGTTTGGGCACAGTCCTAGATAGGAGATAAACACATCATCTCAAAGTTAATTTTATACAGCTCTGCATGTCCAGACCATGGTCTTCGTGTCAATATCATTTCTACTGTCAGCGACCTCAGCCAACAAATTACCTTCACGGATGAACATAGCCAAGTGTTTCTCTAAGATTTTCCGGCCCTTCTCCATGATTTGAATGGCATCAAATGTCCCTGAACCTTGAAATTGTGGAGAGAATCATAATCTTAACTGTATAATTTATTTATAGATAAATCTATGATAAAGACAGCGCCAAAAGAAGAGCAAAACACACCCCAAGGTGAAAGAAGGAATATACTTTTATTTATTGATAAAGACAAAAAAGGATATGGGACACCTGTACAAACATTGCCCTCAGGTTTGGATCCCCCCCCCCCTCACCCACAAGGTGTATTTATCATGCACAATCAGATACACCTGTAATGAGCTAATACAACGCAAACACAAGCTGTCTCCTGATCTTACCTGTTTGCTGGGTCTTCTTGAAGCGATCAAATTCACTGTGGTACTCAGTGCTGGCTCTATAAAACGTGGTAGGATCTAGGAGCAATAGATTAGACTTTGAGCAGTAGTTTTCTGCAACATATTAGTATAAAGTATTATTCCTCTGAGTATACCAAACATCAAAGCAATTTTCTAACGTCATGTCTCACGTAAAGATGTGTTCTCACCAATAACGCCACGGTGTGCCTGGCTAGTCTCCCTGTAGGTTACATAGGCATGGTCCCTGATCAACTTGAGCTCAATCTGGCCCTTTACACTGGCAGCAGACAGGAGGAAGTCCTCGTGCATGAGTCTGGTCTTGCGGTCACACTGCAGACAGGCCCTCCCAGCAGGCATGCGACACAGGGCCAACAGGCTAACCACGAAGAGCTGCGGCTGCATGAATGTCTCTGGATGGAGATGAGTTCATATCTTGGTTGTAAGTGGATTGGTAACACTTTACAATAAGGTTACATTAATTAACCAATAATTAGCATTTGTTAATGCAGTAATAAGCATTATTATATTGCATTAGCATAGGGGTTAGGGTTAGCCCTAACCCTTACCCTATTACATAATATATAAATTAATACCTTAGTTAACAAGAACACCATTAGTAAATTATTACTAGACTATAAGTTAACTTTTAATTAACTTAGCTAATGCTTATAACTGCATTGAATAATGGTAATTAATGGTTTGTTAATGGTTACTTAATGTACCCTTATTGTAAAGTGTTACCAGTGTTTTGAAGTATACTTCTTAGAGCCTTCTTCTTATAAAACAAATAATACCTTCGGAGAACAACACTAACTATTTTAAATAAGAAAATGTACAATGTCACAGTAATTCATAATAGTTTCCAAAGACTTCTTTGCATCGATTCACCTAGAAGCCACTGGCAAAAGTCAAGCACAGACTGTTACCAAATAGGCCTGATAGCAAGTAGCTTGTCTCTGCCACCTAGTGGGGGATCGTATTGGTTGTGTTTACAACAACATACACAATCCAAAAACTTACTTTTGCCAAGATTAAATATTCCGTAAAAAGTTGACGTGGACGCAATTTTATGATTTTATATTTGCTAAGATTAGTTTAAATAGAAACAAGGAAACGAAGTACAAAGTCTATTGCTATTTGTTTTCAAGGATAACGTTTCCTTGACACAAATATTCAAAGTAGGACAGAATATTCAAGTCCAATGAGAACGACATAGTAGTCATGTATTTGAGTAAGGGTGGTAATAGAGCAAATTCAAGATTGAAATTCAGGTTAAAATGTAAGTTGAAATCAAAACCTATGAAAGGTGGTAATGAACGGTCGTTTAGACTACATTTCCAATAGTGCCACACATACTCACATATTGGAGTGACAGATAGGCAAGCCAATCCCCTGGTAGTGTTTAGTTTAGGCGGGCTCAAGGACACCTTTTTTTTTTAATGCGCACTGTCGTATGCGCAGAACTTTGTTGTCCTCTTGAATCTCACGAAAATATCAAGGTGAGTTTGGTTTGTTTTTTTGACATGAATTGCGTCTTGTCATGCTTGTTAGTGAACATTTATTTCAAACGAGTTAGTCAACTATTAGAGAGAGTATAAATGTGGATTATAGGACTTGGTCCTCGGTAACAGTATGTACCAGCTAGTGACTGATTACACTGTACTTATTACTGTAGCCGATGCAGCAGTTCGACAAAGCTACCACAAACAGGTTTGGTCACTACGTTTCATATGTGTACATATTATTTTACAGTCTACTGAATGACAATATGCGTATCTAATCACTGAACTGTAACTGTAACTATCCAATTTTTAATAAAGTTAAAATAATGGGACAACGGTGTTTCGACCTCACGACGCTGCTGGCACTATTTTTGAATTACGTTAGTGGTGAAAGAAACGCGACACTGATATGAAATAAAAATTCACTGGTCTTCCTACCACCACGACCGATCTGCACATATGCCTGCAATGGACACAACGGACTCAAACCTGCTGCATTGCTGTAACGTTATGCTGCTATTCTTAGGGTTACCTTAACAACACTGTTTATTTGCAAAAGGTCTTAATACAACTCTTAGTTGGCAATATACACGTGGCTTTTTAAAACACAGCAGAAGGTTGGTGTTGCAGCATTCAAATTCACCTAGGTATATAAATCGGTGTCGGCGGTAAATATACTGCTCAAAAAAATAAAGGGAACACTTAAACAACACAATGTAACTCCAAGTGTTCCCTTTATTTTTTTGAGCAGTATACGTCATTGGTGTGTGGGCAGAAACATTGTCGGCCTGGAGTGGGTTATGCATTTGTATGTTGATATAAATTATTGCTATAACATCATTTGTGTAATATTGGTAGGGGAATTTCTCATTTACCAGACATACCCTAAATATGGGCACTCTATCAAATACAAAAAAATTATTTGGTTTGTAACAGCAATACGTTTTTCCCTTTAGATTGGTTTATATTGGTTGTGGTAGTTCTACTCAAACGGGAGTAACATGTTTACATGTTTTTAAGGAATGAAAACTGTAATAAAGATCAATGTTTGCATGTTTCTAAGAAATGTGTATAACTGTGATATATGTACATGTTTCTTAGGCATGCATAAACAGTAATGAAGTTACAGACATCCTTGGGAATAACTGAATGGTGTGTGTGGTGTTGGCAGAACAACCCTGACCTCAATGAACACTGCAGTATTCTGAATTTAATTAATTTTTTTAAGAAAAAAAGAGGTGCAACATAATAATTGTTCACCCACATATCGGAGACAAATGCTCCCACTAGCCTGAATACAGATTTGCAACATTACGGCAGAGCCTGTACTTTATCTTTCAACCGGTGCACTTATCGAAAGGGTGACAGTTGTAATATATTTTTTACTTTTCAAGAGTGCCCTGGTGGATTCATTAAAACCTACTCAACTAGTAAAGCACTGTACGTAGAGTGAGATGGTGTGCACACCCGTTTATTTGATTATTATTAAGTTGGTTCACCTGATGACTGATAATTAAGGATATTGGTGATTGCTGCTTTTCACTGTCTTATACTTTAGAGGCACTTACTCAACTCAAAGTCTGGAAATGATGACCGAAGTAATGACGTGGGTCTATATCTTATAATGTAGAGGCACTTACTGAACTCAAAGTCTAGAAATTATGACAGGACTGTTGACATGGGTCTATTTCAAGTTTTACAAACACTATGCACTGTTCAGTATGAATATTCAGAATTTTACACCACACACAAAAACACACACACACACACACTATCTATATCTATGTCTGTCTGTCTGTCTGTCTGTCTGTCTGTCTGTCTGTCTGTCTGTCTGTCTGTCTGTCTCTCTGTCTGTCTCTCTGTCTCTCTGTCTCTCTGTCTCTCTGTCTCTCTGTCTCTCTGTCTCTCTCTCTCTCTCTCTCTCTCTATCTATCTACATATATAATTGCTTTTATCTGCTTGTTTATTTCATGGCCCACATGTCTTCACATTGAAGGACCTCACAATTAGTTATTGATTACAGTTGTGTGTACTGTGTTCTTTTTATTTTTTTGTTATAAAACGGTAGTCTGTATACATACTGCTATAGATTTTATAAAACAGTAGTCTGTATACATACTGCTGTAGATGTTATAAAACAGTAGTCTGTATACATACTGCTGTAGATGTTATAAAACAGTAGTCTGTATACATACTGCTGTAGATGTTATAAAACAGTAGTCTGTATACATACTGCTGTAGATGTTATAAAACAGTAGTCTGTATACATACTGCTGTAGATGTTATAAAACAGTAGTCTGTATACATACTGCTGTAGATGTTATAAAACAGTAGTCTGTATACATACTGCTGTAGATGTTATAAAACAGTAGTCTGTATACATACTGCTGTAGATGTTATAAAACAGTAGTCTGTATACATACTGCTGTAGATGTGAATGCATGGAATTGGGTCTATGTACCCACAGTGGAGTGATGGTATTCTATCTTCTATATCTTTTTTGTGTGCTTGATGAGGGATGTCCTGTGTCTGTCTATTTTACTCTGTTAATTTTACCCATCCCTTGTTCCTGTGTGGGGTTCCCTTATAGATGGCGACCCGGGACCCCGGCCTTGTGTGCCCCCTCCGATCCGGACGCTCACCTACTCCCTCGTAGACACTTCCTCGGCACGTCTACTTTGCACTTCTCTGACCACAGAAACCTCTGGGGATAAATCAACAAAACAAATAAAGAAAAGCAATGGAGGTTAGGGAGCCGCTGCAAAAAGAGTAATTCAACTCACAAGATGCCAGATGCAACAAAACAACCTATCTCAGCCTAACTTGTGTTATTTTTCTTTTGTTCCAGAAGAGCACAATCCAAAGCTCTCCAGATAGACCTCTACCATCTCAGTAAAAATATTAATACCGGCCTACCCTCTTCAATCCAACAACCAAACCCCTTACAAAACCATACGCCCATAACGCCCTAGTGCGCCAGAGTGAGCCACGAGGATGTACCAGATAGTGCCAGGAGGTCAGGGGGACCAGACCACCACTGAAAGGATCACCGGCTCCCCGCTGAAGAAGAAGCTTGGTCGGGATGGCCGGCCCCTGGTGGTGGCGGGCGTGCTTGGCTGTGTGTTGGTGCTTGCTGCCATCGTCTCGTGGTGCTACTACACCGCATCGCTCCGTCAAGCCCAGCTGCTGAAGACTGAGCTGCTGAACCTCAACAAGGACGGCTTCGTCATCCGCAACCAGGCCGGGGCGGTCATCTTCAGCATGGCCTTTAAGTGAGTGCAGTGCCTGAGCCTGACACAGAGGCATTTTTATATAATGTATATAATTATGTTGTGGTTTTTTAATTTAAAGGTCCCCTACCTAACTTTTTGTAATTATCATGTTTGGTCACTAGATGGCAGACTAGGATGTAAACCTCATCCCCATCACCCCCTTCCCGTGCTCCCGCGTGTCTTTCACTCTCATTTCCACAAAATCAAAGACAAATGGATATGACACTGAACAACAGTATGATGTTTTTCAGTACTGTGCACTCATCGGGTATGCCAGACATTCTTAAAATGTCAAGCGAAGAGGTAGCAAATTTGTTCATTGGAAATGTATGATATTGTGAATCATTTCTTCACAATAAGTGTATAATTGTAAGAAATTATTAAACAGACTATATCTTCAGGAAAATTTAACCTATCGATAACAATATTACTTCTATATTGTTTTACGTCCTGGTATTACAAACATGCAATTGCAAAGGTAACTAATTAGGCAGCTGTAGCAATTTTATTTAAGCACTTTGTTTGTCATACTGTTCACCTGTAGGTCATAGTAGCCTACTGTAATCAACTATAACAGGCAATCATTTTATAGTCAGTACAATTTCAATATGAGACTCTGTTAAGGTTACGGACTAGGACCCAAATGCAAGACACCAAGACGAGAAGGGAGCGGGTTGAAAAGGATTTATTTTAGTCACGGGTACAGGCATGGGCAAGGCAGGCGGGTAGTCGAGCAGGCAGAGGTTCGGTGGCAGGCGGATGGAAAGCAGGCAGAGGGACGTAGGCAGGCGGGCAGTCAGGCAGGCGAGGTTCGGCAACGGTAGGCAGGCAGGCAGGGACTAGGAACAGGAACGGGAGCAAGAACAGGAACGGGAGCGGAACCCGTAATGGGAACAGGAACAGGAGCAGGAACCCATAATGGGAACAGGAACGGGAGCGGAACCCGTAATGGGAATAGGAACGGGAGCGGAACCCGTAATGGGAATAGGAACAGGAACAGGAGCAGGAGCAGGAGCAGGAGCAGGAGCAGGAGCAGGAGCAGGAGCAGGAGAGAAAACAGAATCCAAAAGGCGGGACCGAGGCTACCTACAAGGGTGAGGTAAACTGACGAACTAGCACTGGCTGTGTGAAAAGCCAGTGCTTAAATACTGTGGTGGGGTGATTGATTATGGGCTGCAGGTGTGGATAAACAGAGGGAGCACGAGGTGTAATGGATGCTTTGTGCCACTAGATGGCGGAATTGGACAGAAACAGGAGGGAGTGTGACAGACTCAATATAAAATATGTCTAAATGGTATCCATCCGTAGGCCTACTTAGGAAGTGCATGGATTAGAGAGTGTAATTGTGGCATCCCCTCAAGTGATGCCTCACACTGGTCAGGGATGTCATGGGTGGAGGGTTCAACTGATCCCCTAAATGGCAATGTGTGTTCATGCATGGTTCATACGGAGAGTAGGTAGACCTGCTGCTGGTAAAGCCTTCTCTTGTATATTCGCGTCCAAAAAAGTGTTTTCAAACTTTGTTCAAAACACCAATGAACACTTAAACGAACAAAACAACATGAATTAGACACTTAACTGAATTAGACAAACTGATTGTGCATGCAACTCTTCTTGACTACTGTGGTCGCGGTTTGTGGCTATATACACCACACAGCCTACACAAAATTAGAATGACTCACGGTGAAAGGACTTTCAGATTGTGCATGCTATGTGTATGCTTATGATATTTGCAAATTGCTGCTGGATACAGAAACACATAGTTACTAAATACTTCTCATGCTCATCAAGAAGGATATGTGCAACATCACTATACAATACCAGTCCTTTAGCTTCTTTCAGTGCTTTCCATCAACAAATCCAATATCAAAACATTTAATCTGTCCTTCACGCTGTATCCTGGATGAAGAACACAACTCTTTGGTTTTACTTGAATGAGGGGAAACGCTGGTAGCTGTCCACCTTTGTTTTTTTTAAAGAATGAACAGCGAGCTTGACCTGTAGCTTCTAATTATGCTGTTAATTTACTCTGATCCTTCAGAGCAAAAAGTGGCAGGACTTCAGGGGCGGGCCAACCCAACATCAACAAAGGAAAATAAACTTGAAAATGGCTATATAAACAGTGGTGGGGAAAGGTGTTTTACGCTTGAGGATTGACACTCTTTTCATAGAAAATGGTTAGAAAACCTTCTAAGATATGGATTTGTCAGGTTGTGCAGTTTTAACATTAAATGCTGATCAATTTAGATCTAAATGAGTTATCTGTTAACCTATATGCTTACTGATCATCAATAATATGATCAATAAAAACAAATATTTTTCCCAGGTTTTGTGCAGGTCTAGTTCTATAGTAGGAATTAATCTGCAAGTGTGTGTTGTGGCATTCTCACAGCTCGCTGCGTGTTGCTTTCAGGATAATAATAGGCAGCTTGATGCTAGACACGGACATGATGACACCCTAAGGGAAGAATGGTTTTTCATGTGTTATGTGGTCACATTCATAGACTGTAGATAGACATAGACACTTATCACGCTATGTACAATATATCTTCCATTTAATTGATAACGTCAAGTAAATTAGGGGAATGTATGGAAATAAATAAATATAAATATTCCCGCAGAATTTATTCACAATGAGTGCATTGTTCCGTTAAGCATTGCAGTAATAACTGATTTTGTTCTCTGAACCTCCCTTCAGATCTGGCACTCTCGACTTGGACTCCTGTTCCAAGCAGGGCAGCATTCTGAGCTGTTCTCGCTCAGATTCTGGAAATCTCAATTTCTTTGTCCAGACCGTTGGGTTCAAGGACACGGTGATGTGTTACCGCGTTCGCTGGGAGGAGCTTGAACACGAGCGCTCGGTGGAACACGCCATGGCCTACAACGACTCCCACTGGTACGGAGGGGCAGAGTCAGCGACACAACACTGGCCTATCAGCATCCAGGGTGAGGAGGAGCCACTCCCCTTCATCACCAGTGACGTCTATGCTAATCGGAATGCCTTTGGGGGAATCCTGGAACGCTATTGGCTCTCATCAAACGCAACCGCTATAAAGATTAACGATTCTGTTCCGTTTCACTTGGGCTGGTCGGCGAAGGATAGGACCCTCCGGTTCCAAGCCCGTTACGAGAACTCTCCTTACAGACCACCGGAAGGACAGCGGGCCCTGCCTGAACTCAGCTACAGAGTTTGTGTCGGGTTTGATGTCACGTCTATTCACAAATACATGGTGAATAAGTACTTTTTAAATTCAAGCTGATTTAATCTATCGTCTTACTTGTATTCACTGTATACTTGATTACTTTACGGGTCTTGTATTTGTTTGTAGGATTCATTTTTACATGATGGGTTGATTATTATAATAAAAAATACAATTATCTGTTTAGGTGCGGCGGTATTTCCCCAAGCCCATCCAGGTGCCAGCCTCCGATGTGTTCCAGCACCCCGTGTGGTCCACCTGGGCCCTCTACAAGACGGCCGTCACCCAGGAGAAGCTGCTGCAGTACGCCTCCAACATCACTCGGCACGGCTTCACCTGCTCCCACCTGGAGCTGGACGACCGCTACACCGCCGACTACGGGGAGTTCGACTTCGACCCGCAGAAGTTCCCCAACGCCAGCGGCATGTTCGACCGGCTCGCCACCGACGGCTTCCAGGTGTCGCTGTGGACCCACCCCTTCATCAACTATGACTCCATCAACTTCGCCGTCGGCGTGGAAAAGGGTTATTTTGTGCGGGAGCCGAGCGGCGAGCTGCCGGCGCTGGTGAAATGGTGGAACGGCATCGGCGGGATCCTGGATTTCACGAACCCAGACGCCCGCGAGTGGTACGCCTCCCAGCTGCACACGCTCAAGAGCCGCTATGGGGTGACTTCCTTCAAGTTTGATGCCGGAGAGACCAGCTACCTGCCCCGCCAGTTCAGCACCCTCGTGCCGCTGACGAACCCCTCTGTCTTCACCCGTCGCTACACGGAGATGGCGCTGCCCTTCCATGAGCGGGCGGAGCTGCGGGTGGGCTACCAGAGTCAGAACATATCCTGCTTCTTCAGAATCATAGACCGGGACTCTGTGTGGGGGTACGAGCTGGGCCTCAAGTCCATCATCCCCACCGTGCTGACCATCGGTATCCTTGGCTACCAGTTTGTCTTGCCTGACATGATAGGAGGCAACGCCTACCCTAACCGCACCACAGGTGTGTAGTGCAGCTGAAACAAAGTGAACCATATATACCTTTTTTATATATATACGTGTGTGTGTGTGTGTTTATATATGTATATATATGTATGTATTAACATGCATACATACACATAAATTTAATTTTTTACAATTAAATGTATTTGGATTGTGATGACAGGTGATGGACATGGCCTGCCAGACAGGGAGCTATATATCCGATGGCTAGAGTTGTCTGCTTTCATGCCCGCCATGCAGTTCTCCATTCCCCCCTGGGCCTACGATGATGAGGTAAGGAGAAACCATTGAAATGTTTTTTTCTAAATACATTTCTGGTAAATGGAGAGGTCCTTTCAGGCCCATGTGTACTAAACCGCAATAGTACATGTATGGAACAACTTAATTGATTCATGGTTCAACAAAACATTTGGCAGCCCAGATAAGGTTTAGCCTTAATCCTCACAGGAATTATATTGTGTTTGCCCATTGTCCCAACAATGTCATTGTTCATAATGACCTTGTGTTATACTGTGCGTTTGATAAATAAAACACTTTGACTTTATCAAAACCAGGTAGTAGAGATTGCACGAAAGTTCACGGAATTCCACAAGAACCTTGTGGCACCCAGGGTTCTTGAGCTGGCTGGCGAGGTTTTGAATACGGGCGACCCGATCATAAGGCCCCTGTGGTGGATCGCCAACGATGACGAGGCTGCCTACAAGATTGACTCCCAGTTCCTGATAGGAGACGACCTGATGGTGGCGCCGGTGTTGGAGCCAGGCAAGCAGGAAAGGGACATTTACCTGCCAGCTGGAAGGTGGAAGAGCCGCAAGGGGGAATACTTTGATAAAGGACCCATGTATCTCACTGATTACCCAGTGGACCTAGATGAGATAGCCTTCTTCACATGGGTACATTGAAGACACGGTTAGACAAGCGGTAACACACAAGCACACACATGCAATACTGAACGGACAGGAAGGGGGAAGGATATGTGCCTTCCACATCCTTTAATAACACTAAACTGAGATTGTACCAGGTTGACCGCAGTCTTCCTGCTTAGAAGCCTTCCAAGTCCTACTCTCTCCTTCAGCCTTTAGCTAGAGAAGTATGGCTGGGGTTGACCTAAGCTGCATTTTCTTTTTGAGTGTATGTATAGTTCCATATTGTTGATTTAAAGCTGCGTTGCTTCATATTTTACCTATTTGTTTTTAGTAATCAGCTGCTATGCAAATGCATACACAGTCCAATGTGTCTATAAAGACCATAACAACAATATGTCTATAGCCATTGTGTTGCGCACCATATTCCAACTGCTCTATATATCATTGGTACCAAATATCCATACTTGAAACTGTAGATGGAGAGGATCACTCCTTCCTTCCAAACAGTATATTTTAAAGGCTATAGGTGTCAGTGTTATGCAGCTGCATTGACAAGCTCTTGGGATCCCAGCGTACCTATGGTTAAATATGAAGTATTGCTGCTTTAAGTTTGTATTTTAACACAAACAGTCTCATGTTTGTGTCAAAATAAATCACAATCATGCCTTTTGATTTGGGGAATCTGCTGCATTGTGTGACAGCAATAGGGGACTGAAGTTTGTTTGTGTAGGCCTTCTCCATTGGTCATTTTAAACATCCGGAACGTCATAAGGCATGGCAAGTTATGCCTAGCCCTCTGTTACCATGGCGTTGACGTGACACAGGAGTATACTACTGAGCTTAGGCTATACTGAAACAAGTTCAACCACTGGAAATTGGTGATTATTGTATTTTATCTTGTCAATGACATTCATTTATAGCCTCTTAAGACCATCCTGATCTTGATATTTTGGTTTCTCTTGGCCTGGCCTGGAGCCCATTGAAAACCACTTCCAAAAAAAATGTATGTCCAGACCAATCAGATGCAGCGCTCGAGGGAGGAGTTGGCGGAGCAATCAAAAACCATGTTATCTGAAATAGACGAGTTACGATGTTAAAAGATTAACATAAATTTGGGGTCTTTCTATGAGGATAATATATTTTTGCTTCCACCCAAGAGCGAACTTCCATCCAAGAGCAAGCAAGGCAAAAGCGCAATATAACATTTAAATATAATAACATTGTCATTTAATCTGACTGACTCGTTTTTGGTACAAAGCCCAAATAAAGTTCTCGAAATCGAAAACTTGAATATCTGGATAGTCCAAAGAGGTTAATTTATTCATTAATTCATATTTAATGAATGGCATATTCATTAATATTATTAGGCTTTCTGTTTGCTGTTCACAATATGCTTTGAATTATGCTTATCTGTTCTAATATCTGTTCAAATAAATGCAAATCCTTAAGAGCAGTAAGTATGTTTGCCTTGTACATCAAGGATGGTGTTTTTATGCCGTGGTCCTATTTTATCAGCTAGGTTTTATTTCAGCCCAGGCTGCAATGAAAGCTATATGTGAAATGAAAGCTATATCAAAAATCACACTTTTGTCATTTATGAGATTATTTTCATTTGATGTGTTTAATTGTTGTTTTATTTCCAAACCGTATTACATTTATGAAAAGGAAGATGGGTTCTTTTATTTGCACATTGCTTGTCGTTATGTATTTGTAATCAAACAATGTAACTATGTCTAACTTGCCAAATCTTGCTAATGAGTGCTTGGAAAATGGCTTATCTGATTGACCGTTTTATTTTTCATTCTCATTCCATCTTTTATAGGCGTTCGCTTAATAAATTATCAGGATTTTCCTCCACCATGATTGTACTAACATCCATGTGCCATAGAATAAATATATTGCCTGCAGTGGCGTAGCAAGCTTTTCAAAAGTGAGGGGGATGGATGTGATTTTTTTATTAACAATAAAAACGATGGATACAATGACAGAGGGGTACAAAATGTATAACATACAAGATATAAAAAGTTTCCCATTTAAATGAGTGATACTAGAAAAGTATAAAAACACACTCGGAACTAGGGCTGCACAATATATCGTTTTTTTTTTTATCATCATCACAATATCAACCAGCGCAATAGACACATCGCGAAAGGCTGTGACATATCACTATAGACACAAAACAGATTTCTTTTTGTTTTAGTTGAAAGAAAATATGAGTAGAAAACTGCACATTCAAATGTAACGGTCATTATTTTTTAGTGCTGCCTTTATTTTCAATTCAATGTTCAATTTGTTCAATAAAAGAATGTTAGAAATGATTTATTTTCATTTGTTTTAAATTCAACAAGCAATGTGTTGTATTTTAGCAGAATACTAATAATAATGAAAACAGCAGAAATGCAGAACTGAGTCCACTTTAATATCTGTTAATTTATCGCAATGACCCGCCCTCCGAAGCAGCTCGATTGGTTGGGGTTAGACATTTCACCTCGAGTGGTTAAGGTTAGGATAGCGGATTGGTCAGGAGATAGGACATGAACAAATCGGGTTACGTTACCTTGGATGCCTGGCCAATAGTAGTAGTGATTGAAGGGCGGGTCTTGGCGTTGCCATAGTGTAATTCGTAATTTCACAGACCGCTGTGAAATATAACCGTTGCCATGAAAAACAGAGCGTTGCTATGGACGCAATCGTGACACACAGCCTACGACGTAGCTACGGCGGCAGTTCAATGCAAGGCGTTTGTGCAAAACTGCGGAAAAACTGCAGAAAAAGTGTGGGTGTTGAACCCTCTCACCGGGAAAAGTGTGGGTGTTAAAACACCCACATCCCCCACGGGTGCGACGCGCCTGATTGCCTGGGTTGAACCAAGCCTTTTTCATGTTTTGTTTCTCAGTAGAGCACACATCCGCTTTGTCCCTAGACCGTAGGCCTAGGTCACACATACGGAACTCACTTCTGCAAATTTACATTTCACAAACATTTTCTTTGCCAGTTGTACGTTTTTTTTGCAACCACTATTAAATAGCCATGTCAAATACGGAAACGGCATCACATATGCTAATTGTGCTACACGTATATGCCTCATTGTTTATGGAACCTATTCCATCAACTAGAAAAACTCAATTTCCTAAAACGTTTATTTTGAAATGTTCATTTGTGAGACCCTCTTTACAGTAAGCATATCAATCATTCAATACAGTATGCTAGTTATACATGTGTCACTAGTACAGAGAAAGTTTTGGAGAGAAAGATGAATTAACTGAATAAGCAAGAGAAAGATGTGAACAAAAAAGCAAAACAGTTGTTCATGTACGGAACATGCTCATGATAATCTCTAATATAATTTAATAATTTAAGGTGTTGAAACTCACTGATTCAAAATTGGATTGATATTAAAATAAAGAAAATACATCAAGGCTACTAAACACTATGCTGAACTACAAATTTGATTATCACAGGATTTGAGCTTTTCACTATAGAGATTACAAGTGATTGATTTAAACGTATCCACAAACATGCCCAAAAGTGAGGCTGATTTAAAAAAAAGTTTGTAAGACTGAAACAACATTTTTAAAAGGTTCTTAGGAAGATATTGAGGAATTGCAGTAAAGAACATTCTTAGGAACTTAGTATAATTTCTTCTTTAGAAACGTAGCATAGTCTCCACTTAATGAACAGGATCTCACTATCTTGAGATACTTTCGTGAATCTGGCCCCAGGTTTCTAGTGTATATGCAAACCCACTGATCAGAGGAAGTACAATGCAGCGGTAGACAACACCAAGAGGAGGAAACTTGGTCCGATGTGCTTGGCATGGTTACACAAATCTTCCATGCAGCAAGAGAAGGCCCCGCCCTTGTTACACACAAAGCTAAATTGACATCCCTTGACCGTGGTTTTCCCTGCAAAAAGAGATGGTTGTCAGATAGTATTATTCTTATTTTTTTTAATCTTTATTTTTTCAACAAAGTCTAGCCATTACAATATCAGTTTGGTAATGCAGTAAATAACATTGAGTGAGCCGTTACAACTTCTGATATTAAGAACACAAAGCAGATACAGTGTGTATTACCAATACTTCTGGGGATGCCCCAGAAAAAAAAGTAAAAAAGAAAAGAAATTACCAATGCCACCAATTTCCAGGGAGTAACACTGATCCGTTAAGGAGGGACATTCAGTGGTCTCAAGGCAGGAGCCGGGGTTTCCGGGCGAACACGAGTAGCATCTTAATCCCCTAACTACTACACAGAAACACATGGTCACTACATCCCATAGAGGCAGGGGTGAAAGCTTCCCCCCCCCCCCCCCCCCATAAGAGTTTTTCGTTCAGTTTGTTTTGTCAAGGACATATCAAAAATGTGTTCTTACCCGTTGATATTGTCAAAGAAAGAACGAAAAAAATGCCAACGAAGCGCATCGTGTAAGCAAATGATATACGAGAGAGCTAGAGAAAGACTATGTCAGACACAAGGGATCTGACAAAGAGGATAGTGAAAGTTGTTTGTGGGGCAGCCGAGGCTGACGCATTATTTGAAGAAGTTCACACCAGTGACAAATTCGTACTAGGCACGTGATTTCTCAACAGTTCTACTGGCCTGGCATGTCAGCTGACATTGATAATTTTGTATGTTTTTTGCTTTCATATTTAACCTTGCTACTTTATTCAGCACTCGTGTAAAAAATCACTTGAAAATATCTTCCATAGGTATCACAACGCACTGTGGCATGGATTACAAACCAATAAAGGTAAACATTTCATTTGTGTGTGTTTTAACCACTGTTCCTTTTGATAGTAAATGGGAGGAACATTCACCATATTTCCAACATATTTCATGTGTGAATAACATAGTAATTGTGACCTCTTTTTTTTTCTTTTTTTTCAAACAGACCAATTACATATTTTTACCTTGTTTTAACTGTTAAACGATCTAAGAAACAGCATTTAACATACTCAAATAAAAGGGTAAAAAATATATATATGAACATTCAATCTTTTTTAATCACTGTCTAGAGCTGTGGGGAAGCTTGCCAGAGAAAAGCCAAACACGTGCTGGGATGGATACCTGGACTGTCATGTTCCTGCTTTTATTTTGAGTTTCTGTCTGTTTGTTTCACTTCCTGTTTTATTTTGAAATTTATCTGCTTCCTCAGTCCCATGCTTAAATACGCACGCGTTCCATTTCCCTGTGCCAGATTGTCTTCATTCGTTCGTTACTCGCTCCAGCGTTTTTTCCCGCGTTAGCTTTTTCTCAGTGTTCATATGCAATTCCTAGCGTTTGTTTTCCCCCGTGTTTACCAGACAATTGTTGTAGTTCTGACGACGGATATCTATCTGCCATTTTTGTCCCTTTGAACAATTAAAATTTCTTAACTATAATTCCCTGTCCGAGTCGTGCATTTGAGTCCGCCATTGTACCCTGACAGTACAATCTGGCCAACATGGACTCAGCCGACTCTGAAGCGGTTCGATCAGCTCTGCGCGCTCAAGCTCAACGTTTGCAGCAGCAGGAAGAACAACTCCATATTCTTCGGAATGAGCTGGTGGCGACGGCTAATCGCCAGGAGAACCAGGTGATCGGAGTGAGTGACCAGATTGCTCAGCTTGCCACTCATTTTCAACGCCTCGCTACGAGGGAGCCGTCTACTGGAGGGGACGCCGACACTCCCGCTTCAACGTCTTCCAGTGGATATTCTACGGAACCAAGGCCTTCCTCTTCTCCGTTTCCGCATCTCGCTCGTCCGGAGAGATTTTCCGGGGATTCCGGAGATTGCCGGGCATTCTTGACTCAGTGTGAACTCCATTTTGAGCTGCAGGCGGTCGCTTACCCTTCGGATAGAGCTAAAGTGGCGTTTATTATTTCACATCTTTCTGGAAGAGCAGAGTCATGGGCAGCAGCTGAGTGGAGCCAGAAATCTGCGGTATGTGACTCTTATATATGCTTTACTCAGACTTTTTCACGGATTTTTCAGCATGTTTCTCCCGGTAGGGAGGCTGCTCGTGCTTTGGAGGGATTACGACAAGCAAGAAGAAGGGTTTCGGACTACGCCATTGAGTTTCGCACTCTGGCTGCTGAGAGCGGCTGGAATACTTTTGCTCTTTCTGATGCGTTCCTGTGTGGATTATCGGCTCAGGTGAAGGATCACTTGGCACCTTTGGATTTACCAGCGGATTTGGATTCGCTTATAGCACTGGCTATTAAGATAGACAAACGACTGCTGGAAAGGGAGAGAGAGGAACATCATGGAAGCTGTTTTTCAAGTGACCGGCAGGGGGAGCTTTGGTCATCCAGAACTGCTCAGCGGTCTCAAACTGCTTCGTCAGACCTTCTCCGTCCGAGGAGGCCTACCTCCAGAGTTCTTCATGACACCTCTTCTTCCACACCAGAACTACGCCGACCTGTTATGTCATATTCCGGGACACTGGCAGCTGAGGAGCCGATGCAGCTGGGTAGAGCTCGCCTTTCTCCAGAGGAGCGACAACGTCGCATGAGAGAGGGACGCTGTCTCTACTGCGCCCAGCTGGGTCATCGTATTGTATTCTGTCCAGTAAAAGACGGGGCTCATCAGTAAACCAGAGGGCGCTGGTGAGCCGTACACTCATTCCTAGTTGTCCCTCTCGTCCCAAGGTTGAGGTCACCCTGACTAATGGTTCTGTTTCACTTACGCAGGCGGTGTTAATGGATTCAGGCGCTGACACCAGCCTTATGGACACCAATCTCTCCAAGAAACTTCTTTTGGAACCTGTTCGGCTTTCCAAACCGTTGGAGGCAGCGGCTCTGGATGGCCAGCTACTCTGGAGGATCACGCACTGCACATCTCCAGTGACCGTGACTTTCTTGGATGGTCACACTGAGACGTTAACTTTTCATCTGTTTGACTCTCCTGCACACCCGGTGGTTCTCGGGTTTCCGTGGCTCACATCTCACAATCCTCACATTGACTGGCTTTCGGGCAAGATTGTGGAATGGGGAGAAAACTGCAAGCTGTCTTGTTTCGCCACGCGCATTGAGGTGGGTGGTAGTGAGACCGTTTCCGTCAATGGCAGTCAGGAGGAACCGACATCGGATTTTCCTGATCTCACCGGCGTTCCTGAATGCTACTTGGACTTAAGGGAGGTATTCAATAAGACTAAAGCCACTTCACTGCCTCCTCACAGACCGTATGACTGCGCCATTGATCTGCTGCCTGGTACATCCCCTCCCAAAGGCAGATTGTTTTCTCTGTCATCTCCTGAAATGGGCTCCATGAAGGAGTACGTGGAAGCTTCGCTTAAAGCTGGTATCATCCGTCCTTCGTCTTCTCCGGCCGGAGCTGGGTTTTTCTTCGTGGGTAAGAAGGACAACTCCCTACGACCCTGTATCGATTACAGAGGACTTAATGACATTACTGTAAAGAACCGCTACCCTTTACCTCTGATGGCTACTGCCTTTGAACTCCTGCAGGGGGCCAAGATTTTCACCAAGCTCGACCTCCGCAACGCTTACCACTTAGTCAGAATCAGAAGTGGTGATGAGTGGAAGACGGCATTCAATACTCCTACTGGTCATTATGAGTATTTGGTAATGCCTTTTGGCCTCACCAACGCCCCTGCTGTGTTCCAGGCGTTGGTGAATGACGTTCTAAGAGACATGTTGAATGTTTTTGTGTTCGTCTACTTGGATGATATCCTCATTTTCTCTCCAGACTTGCAGACACACACCCAGCATGTGCGGCAGGTGCTACAGCGGTTGTTGGATAATCAGCTTTATGTTAAGGCTGAGAAGTGTGAATTCCACGTTACCACAGTTTCCTTCCTAGGTTTCGTGGAGTCTGAAGGAGAGTTCCGCATGGACTTGGACAAGGTGAGGGCGGTAGCTGAGTGGCCTACCCCTATCAATCGTAAACAAGTACAGCGGTTTCTGGGTTTTGCTAACTTTTACCGCAAATTTATCAGGAACTTTAGCACTGTTGCTGCTCCTCTCCATGATCTCACGTCTGTCAAGGTACCTTTCCAGTGGTCTCCGTCGGCTGAACAGTCATTCGCTCGCCTGAAGAGGAGTTTCTCCACTGCTCCGGTGCTCGTTCTGCCGGATCCTCATCGCCAGTTCGTGGTAGAGGTGGACGCATCCGACGTGGGTGTTGGTGCCGTCCTTTCTCAACGTTCCTCTGAGGATGGGCGGTTTCATCCCTGTGCTTTCCTTTCCCACAAGCTGTCGGGGCCAGAGAGGAATTACGACGTGGGGGACAGGGAGCTGTTGGCTGTTAAAGTGGCGCTGGAGGAGTGGCGTCACTGGCTGGAGGGGGCAGAGCACCCTTTTCTGGTGTGGACCGATCACAAGAACCTGGAGTACCTTCGATCGGCTAATAGACTGAATGCACGACAGGCGAGATGGGCTTTGTTCTTTACCAGATTTAACTTTACTCTGTCATATCGTCCTGGCTCTAAGAATGTCAAACCTGATGCTTTGTCTCGCTTGTTTGACCCTGACCCATCTCCCTTAGCTCCTACTAACATTTTGCCAGACTCCTGTATTATAGGAGCTGTCACATGGGAGGTGGAGGCGAAGGTGAAAGAGGCACTGGAGGGTTTAGATATTCCTGAGGAATGTCCTCCAAATCGTCTGTTTGTTCCTTCTGAGGTACGTTCCCAGGTCATTCATTGGGCTCACACATCGTTGCTCACCTGCCACCCTGGATCCAAGAGGACCATGTTCGTGGTGAAGCAGCGCTTCTGGTGGCCATCCATGAAGACGGAGGTGATGGAGTATGTTGCGGCCTGTCCAGTTTGCGCTCGGAACAAGACTTCTCGCCAAGCATCCGTGGGTCTTCTACAGCCTTTGCCAGTTCCCAAGCGACCATGGTCGGACATTTCCCTGGACTTTGTCACTGGACTACCCCCTTCTGACGGTAACACTGCCGTTCTTACGGTAGTGGACAGATTTACTAAAATGGTTCATTTCATTCCTCTGCCGAAATTACCCTCCGCCAAAGAAACGGCGGAGGTTATGCTCTCTCACGTTTTTCGGTTACATGGATTACCTGCAGATGTGGTGTCGGATCGAGGCCCCCAGTTTGTCTCGCAGTTCTGGAGGGCGTTCTGTACGCTTATTGGGGCCTCAGTCAGCCTGTCGTCTGGATATCATCCTCAGTCCAATGGTCAGACGGAGAGACTCAACCAAGAGATGGAGACAGGTCTTCGCTGCCTTGTCTCTCGTAACCCAGCCACATGGTCCAAACATCTGTTGTGGGTGGAATATGCCCATAACACCCTACCCTGTTCATCTATTGGTATGTCCCTATTCGAATGTGCCTATGGTTACCAGCCCCCCTTGTTTCCCGCACTCGAGCGTGAGGTGGGGGTCCCTTCCGCTGTGGCTTTGGTCAGACGTTGTCGACGGACCTGGACGAGGGCTCGTCAGGTTCTCATGAGGAGCAGAGCTGTCTACAAGAGACAGGCCGACCGGCGGAGGTCCGCTGCGCCTCATTATCGTGTGGGTCAGAAGGTGTGGCTGGCTACCAAGGACTTACCACTGCGCACTGAGTGTCGTAAGTTGGCCCCTCGTTTTGTGGGCCCGATTCCGGTGTCCAAGATTGTTAATCCTGTGGCCGTTACGTTGAAGCTTCCCAGGTCCATGAGAGTTCACCCCACGTTTCACGTGAGCAAGGTCAAGCCCGTCGAGGAGAGTGCTTTGGTGCCTGCCACGTCTCCTCCTCCACCTCCTCGCCTCATTGACGGGGGTCCCGTGTATACTGTCCGACGTCTCTTGGCAGTTCGGAAACGGGGGCGTGGACGTCAGTTCTTGGTGGATTGGGAGGGGTACGGTCCTGAGGAAAGGACCTGGGTCTCGGCCAGTAACATACTGGATCCCAGTCTTATTCAGGATTTCTACCTGCTCCATCCTGCGGTGCCTGGGCCGTCCGGTGTTCGGCCTTAGAGGGAGGGGTACTGTCATGTTCCTGCTTTTATTTTGAGTTTCTGTCTGTTTGTTTCACTTCCTGTTTTATTTTGAAATGTATCTGCTTCCTCAGTCCCATGCTTAAATAAGCACGCGTTCCATTTCCCTGTGCCAGATTGTCTTCATTCGTTCGTTACTCGCTCCAGCGTTTTTTCCCGCGTTAGCTTTTTCTCAGTGTTCATATGCAATTCCTAGCGTTTGTTTTCCCCCGTGTTTACCAGACAATTGTTGTAGTTCTGACGACGGATATCTATCTGCCATTTTTGTCCCTTTGAACAATTAAAATTTCTTAACTATAATTCCCTGTCCGAGTCGTGCATTTGAGTCCGCCATTGTACCCTGACATGGACCCTGTTATGTTTGGTTTGCGCACGGAAAAGCAGCTCACAACACATTTCTCTCCATTTAACCTGATGTTTGGGAGGGAAGCAAGGTATCCATCTCAAGTGCAGGAGAACTATGAGGTTAGTTGGACTTGTTCTTCAAAAAACTATTTTGAACAAGTATTGAATCACTTGTTACATAGTTATGAACTGTTATCAGGTTAACTAACCAATTTCGTTTTTTTTACAGGTTGATGGGTCCTTTGAGGAGCAGTTAGTTGAAGAAGAGGTGGCGATGGACAAAATCATGAGCATTGTCCAGCAGAATGTGGAGAAAGTTCAGGAGAGAACCAGAGGGAAACTGGAAGCCCGACCAAAGAGCCAGAGCCTTTAGATGGGGGACATGGTGTGGAGGAAGAACGTTTGTAGCCAGCAACAGAAAGGGGGAAAAATGGATCCGGAGTTTCTTGGACCGTTCACGGTACCGAACATTGAAGGGAAAAGTGTTGTCTATCCTTGTGGATAGTTCAGGAAAATCTATCCACAAGGTCAACACCGATCACCTGAAGTTACACCACGAGGAGACCCCAAGAATACCTCGGAGGTTGAGAGGATGTCCCCCAATCTCTTCCATCACCTCCACTCCACCTGCTGCCACCTCCACTCCACCTGCTGCCACCTCCACTCCACCTACTGCCACCTCCTCCACTTCAGAGAAATGTACTGTATGTGATTCTGGGGGTAGTGTCACATCACCCTCTGCCACCATCTAGTGGCGCCGGCTGCCACTTCACCATGTGCCTCTGTTTACTTTCCGTCATCAATCACCCACGTGCACTCCGGTTTTCACTCCTGTCTGCTATCAGCTAATCAGCGCACTCTACTTAACCCTCGTTCCCCAAGCAGCCGGCGCCAGATCGTTGTGTTCAAACCCTGAGTTAGTACCACGTTCCCGCATTAAGTCTTGAGTTACCTTATCCTAACCTTGCTTACCCTTAACTTGCCCTTTTCCTCTACCCAGTTTTCCCGATTATCTACCCGTCTCCTGATACCTACCTCCAGACTGCCTTTCCGTTGTCGATTCCACGCCTGCAAAGGCTCTCCGCCTGCTCCGGTCTGTCTGTCTGCCTGATCTCTTGCCTGCCAACTGCCTGTCCGACTACCCGCCTGCCTACGTCCCGCTGCCTGCCTGACCTTCCGCCTGACCTCGAACCATTGCCTGTCTGACTACGCCTTGCTCTGCCCTTACTGTACTGTTTTATTAAACTTCATAGTCAACCACACCATCTCCGCCTGCTGTGTTCCGCATTTGGGTTTACCAGTCGTTTCCCGTAACAGGTAGTGAATGAGCCAAATCATTGGATACTCACAATAAGTTAAACATTACCTTACCCTATGCATTTCTATTAGAATTTCTAAGGCACACTGATGATTTCATTCGGATATGTGACACATGCACAATGGTTTATCCAAATTTCTCTAGGTCATCTTCCCCTCAGAACAGAGGAGCCTTGTGCTGGATCCCCTCGGCCACGATGCCTCCAAAGTGAAAAGATGTTTGGAGTCCACAAGGTAACAGTTGTGTTCTATGATGTCCCCTTATCAAGGCCAATGTAATTCTTATGTTAGTGTATTGCTGTAATAATGACTCAGGCACAAGGAGCAGGTTGAACCCAGGTACGGGACGTAAGGCTGACTGGTTGGAAGGGTCAGGCAAAGGACTTGGTCGAGGCAGACAGGGGTCAGGCAATCAGCATCGTAATCCAAAGGATCCGGCTGGAATCCTAGTCGGGGTATCAAAGCTGATTGGTCAAGGAACTGGTATCCAGTACTGATACTCAAGAGCTCGGAAATGCAGGTAAGTAAGAACAAGACTTCGCAGGGAACTGAGGGGAATGCTGGTATTTGACCATGGGTGAAACAGGTGAAGGGAATGAGCTTCAGTGATGGGCTAATGCTGTGCAGGTGTGAAAACTATGGTGCTGTCCATGGGGCTGGGCTGGATGTGTCACATTGCATAATCATTTGTTACTTTTTGTCTAATTTTCAGAGCATTCATGAGAGCGAGAGGCTGTACGGTGTCCAGCCAACACTGTGCCACATAGCCTACAGCAGGATTCCACTTCATGTGGAAGATTTGCCATCAAAGTAAGTTTTTGCATTGCATATTTCTTTCTGGAAAAATGAAGCTGATTTTGAAAATGTCTGTTTTTTATTTTATTTAACATTTAAACTCTATAGAGAGACATCAAGTTAATGCATCTTGATTAAGTTAAACTGGGCCAGTATGTTTTGACTGTTCATTTATTCCAACATGTTCTTAGTATGCTGAGAAAGTCCTGGCAGTCTCCTATTTTCCCAAACTCTGCAAAGGCGGTGGGTCAATACAGGAGGGAAATAGCTGTCACACTACTCAATGAGACTGGTATGTTTACACTTTTCAAACTTGGATTTCTATTAATACCATAAGGATTTCAAATATCATAAATAATGTATATTATTAAAATTGTAGAAGTGTAGAAAGTGAGTATGTATCATTCATGGTATATTTTCCCACGGATATCTGTAAATGACATATTATACAGAATGTAGTGCAGTGAAAGGTCTTTTATTGATGCATTGACATCTTTGAAGTTAGTGGACAATTGACACCACATTTTGTGTATAATAAGAAGAAATTATTATATATAATCAATACCAAATCGTAACCAGATTATCTCAGTGAGCTGTGCCACTGCTGTGGAGAGGGAGAAGAAGAGAGAGGAGGGTTTCAAGACAGACATGTTACCACTGACTGGGTTAGTTATTTGTTGAAAAACAACACCATGGTTTTCTATTTTTTGGCTAATTTAAAGCTCATCCAGTCTAGCCTGAGTTCTTGGCTCAGGTTCTTTGCAGAAGGCGTGATGTAAACAAGTACCAGGGAGATTTGTCTAAATCCATGGGGAATTAGGGTCTGAATGTTAAACAGCAGCTGTACATGTAACATAGGATTCCGATACAACCAGTCTTAAACCATGTCTTGCTGACATACACACAAACCTCCCCTGTGTCTTCGCATAACTGTATGTAAAAACAGTCTTAAATAGATGAATGTATTCAATGAAAAAAATACAAATAAACCATGGTGTTGTCCTTTAAATCAACAATATCTTTGTTCCGCTCTTTATGCCAACCTGGTACTGGAGAATACACATATTTCACGTAGATATTTACACAGAACCTTTGTCCCATTTAACATGACCTCAGTTTAAGATAACAGAGATAAGATTGTACTTTATTAATCCCGAGGGAAATTGTTGCCACATCTGTTCATGTGCTCTTAAGTCACTATAATCACCCTTAACTGCAAATCCACCCAAGTCACTGCAATCACACATATTTCACACCTATACAGGCATTAGTTCAGTTTATTTCACAAACTGCAGTAATCATAAAACGGTGGGCATTATAACAAAAACATAACCACAGTTTGAGCAATCAGAGAGGGGCTCGTAACGAAGAAAGATCTCCCCCCCCCCCTCCCCTTGTTATTAAATGTTCTTTATAAATACATTTGATTTGATTAGCATTTTACAGACACATACTATGAATGGGGCTTTAAGTACGGTCCACCACCGTTGTTTCTTCCCCTATAAGAAGCAACAATCCGTGTTTAATTACGTGGATTTACCTTTGAGCATTTCCTATTATAGGTTACTGTGTAAAATGCTGATTAGAATTGACCAACACCACTTCACGTTTGTATCAAGAAAGAAAGACCCATCATCATGCCACCACTGAGGCAAATCAATAGCTTTGCTTCAGCCATTCAACGGGCTATAGCCCGGTGTCACAAAACGAACGAACCCATCTCGATGGCGATACAATGTTTCGTTTCAAACTCGTTCATGTTTCCGCAAGTGAACGACTTCCTGCCTGTCTACGCATCAAACTCGTGCATGTTGCAGAAAATGTGCAACAGCGACCCCTGGGGTCACACTTTACGGTGGGTCACGGAATACGGCGTAACACCTGTTCTTGATTCTGATTGGCTCGAAGCCGTTGTAAAAAATATCTATAAACACACACGTGACCGGAACAATTAATATTTAGTATCTCAAAGGTAGCAAGTCTATCACATGGGAGAAGTTTGACTTCAGGGGTTTCTTCCTAAACCTAATCAAGTAGTTGTGTTGCCTAAACCTCACCAAGTAGCTGTGTTGCCGAAACTTGATCAGAAAATAAAATAAATGGAAAAATAACAAGTCTCCCCCGGTCACCTGTGTGCTTGTCCTGTGTTTGACCCATTCATCCACTACATGCTTTGTTGCTCTGCATTCTTCGTCACCTGACTTCCTCAAGCCTTTCTGCCAGAAAGATTTATGGTAGAGGGCTTTCTGGCAGAACGCAGAAACACAGAACTTGCTCTGTGTTTAACCATGCCAACTGCACATGTTAGGTGACCTATCATTTTCATGCTGTTGTTTTTTTGCCAGAACGCCCTTTCTGGAAAACAATTTGTATTGACCTTTATAAGAGCAAGGGTTTCATAGGGACCCTCAATAAATGAATGACAGAAAACCATTGTTATTTTCACTACCATCGTGCTGACTTGCTCATATTAGTCATTATTAATCATCAATTAAAATAATAATAATAATTACCATAATCCAATAAAACCAGGGTTGTCCCATTTGTCCATTAATATCGGAACTTGATTTGGAGTCACTGGGGCACATGACATGGCAGCTATTGAAAACATTTATATAATATAGAAGAAGCACTAAAATTCTATAAAATGAGGTGTGTCCAATTGGTTAAAGGTATAAATAATATGGTATTGATTTGGAGTTACTGGGCCACATGAAATTGAAGCTAATGAAAACAATACAATTATTTTATATTAAAATATGTATGTACAATCAATTAATTACACATTAGCGATCAAAATAGGCGTGATTGAGACCGATTTAGTAAAACATTTCAATCATAATTTTCCCTAATATAAGCAAGTCAGCACGAAGGTAATGAAAACAGTAATTTTGTAGTATGAAGGGCTTGTGTCATTTAATCGAAACTGATTAAGAAGAAGCCGCTGTACCTGCAGTGAACGTCTGTCTAATATCCGTCCAATATACAACTTTAAACTAACTTCACGGTGTGCAGCCGCACTATGCGATTCATCGCAAAAGAAAAGCAGATTCATGGTGCAATATTAACCACCTTCAAACTTCTTTTTTTAAGTACATTGGCAATTTTATCTTTCTATGGGTGGCTAGAAAGATATAAAGTCGAATAACCCTCAAATACCCAGAGTGCTGCTCCCGAAAACGACGCTCCTACGTCATTTACGCGCCAACGTGACCTCAGCATGTGCGCCTCTCCCTGGATGTTGATCCTTTTCAAATCTCTGGTTGTTGCGTTTACTCATCTTCTAGTCTTCTATGCAACACGTTGAATGTGCTATTAAATAAAACAAAAGAACGTGATCATTCGTATAAGCATGCCGAAATCGCTCAAAAAGTCTTGCAGTACCCAGAGCTCAATAAGCAGTTACTTCGGCGGTCTGAATAGCAAGAGTTCAACTAATGGCAGCATCCCATCTGGGGAAAAACAGCAACACACACAGCTGCAGCCTTCCAGGGGCAAGGTGAGGCTTGTTTTGACTATAGAGACGATACAAACTAGGAAGACCGATGTGAAATCTCTATGTCTGCCTTTCCCCCAGCAGCAGAGACAATCAGATGAAGACGATTCTGGGTTACCAGTCAAACGTGCTCGTCTGTCTTTCCAGAGGCACGGGCAAGTGGGCTATTATGGAGGTGTGTAGTGTGTTTTCAGTGTGCGTCGGTTTCGAAGAAGAAGCAGCAGTTTTTGTAAATGTGCAAACGGATATTGTTTTAAAATAAATGACACTGTTAACCTTCACTTCTGCATGGGTTCATTCTGTGTACAAAGACATTTTTTTCAAGGCAATGTGCCATACTGTGTCTGCGTGTGTCAGTTACATGTTGAGCTCATTGATGTATGGCTACGTTTCTGAATTATGTTATTACCAGATTGTTTTGAGATAGCTAGATGTAAAATGATTCCGTGAGACAAGGAAGTGTATTTGATTCAGATTAGCCAGCATGTACTCATTATTTTATTATTTTATGCTTTTGACAATATCTAGGCCTATACATAGATATATCTTGTACATCCATCCATCTATCCATCCAGTTTGTATTAGCAGTACTGTCCATAGACGTGTGAAGCAAATAAATAGTATAATGATTATTTTCTTTACGAAAGACTTGCTGGAAGTTAGTTGGCTTTCAGTTGGTGTAGCCGTGCATGTTTCTGCGTTGTATGCATTCCCCTGTTGTGTGTTTTTTGTAGTCACTGAGACACCACCAATCCGTGGTGCCAGAGGCCTAAGTGCCGTCACGGTGGAGAGGCTGCAGTCCTTCTGCTGCCCGGCTGAACTCAATAAAGGAGGCGCTGGGAAGGAGGAGGTGGAGCAGAAGGAGCCTGGGGGTGGTGTCATTCAAATCTGTGATCAAGAAAAGGGAGCCATGCTGCCTCCTTGTAGCTTAAAAGATCAGCGCAACAACACCAAGAACCCCAAACAAGAGAGGGAGGATGAACGTCAAGAAGAGGAGGCTGTGCAGGAGGAGCATTCAGTTGTGTCTCAGAAAACACAGGTGCTTGTAGTAAACAGTAGTTATTAGTAATATATTTTGTCATCTTTATTCTGATCCAATTGGGGCAACGTTGTAGACTAATTGTGCCTTTGTTGACTTGTAAATAATAGTCTATGTTGTTATATGTATTGAATGTATCTCTTTATTGGTAAGGACTGTTTATAGCCCTATTGGAAGGTTTCAATGATGTGATCTGAAGTCCCAATCCAAGCTGCCACCTTGGTACTTCTTGACGAAGGATACCCAAGCAACTAGTTATTAGTGTGGATGTCACATTCAATATACATATGTAAACCAGAAGTAAGGAGGTCTCCAAAAGGTTTGGTAGCGCTCTGACTACAGGGGGCGCTTTAACTCCTGGTCAAATCTAAACGGCCACGCCCCCTGCCTCGTTTGCCCCAAAAATCGGAAACTTGTCATTATTTGACATGTTGAATCTTTTTGCCTCAAGGAACCATAAGGTCCATCTGGATAGATTTTGCTGTACCTTGAAAGTACAGCATACCCTCCATATACATGCCAGTTTAATGATTAAATAATTACATTCATAAACATAATTTATGGAGATAATTCATTTTTCAGCCATAGCTAAAATCTGTCTTGTCTAAAATGTACACATTTGAAATCCTGAACAGGGGATTAGTCTTAATCAGTTTGCCAAGACAGGAGGAGGAAGGGGTCCAGGGTCGAGTCCTACCCAGGACTCTAGTGTCCCCTGCAGGCGCTCCAAGAGTGCGTTCACTCCCCTGGAGCAGCAGGTCATCCAGCTCAAACAGCAACATGAAGATGCCTTACTGGCCGTCGAGTGTGGATACAAGTACAGATTCTTCGGAGAAGATGCAGAGGTGAGCGTTATAGTACTATTGTTTATGTATACACTTTTTTTTTTTTTTGCCGTAAATAGATATGTATCTGGAACCTGCCTCACTTCAGCAAGTAATGGGAACACCGTATGTATATCCATTTTCGTAAGACACCAACACTTGCAGTGCATCCAAAAAGCCTAGGTCTCCTTTGGTGTGCGTTTGTGCAGATAGCTGCAAAGGAGCTGAACATTTTCTGCCACCTGGATCACAACTTTATGACGTGCAGCGTCCCCACCCATCGCCTGTTTGTCCACGTGCGGCGCCTGGTCTCCCAGGGACACAAGGTGAGGCTTCAACTCTTTCCTTCTACGCGGTGTGTCTTTGAACCGTGCTGCTCTTGAGTTGCTGTCTCATCAGTGAGCTGGTTGGTGCTGTTTTTATTTTTGTGTGTAGGTGGGCGTGGTGAAGCAGATGGAGACATCTGCCATCAAAGCCTCGGGAGCCAATAAGAACGCTCTGTTCACGCGACAGCTCAGCGCGCTCTACACTAAGTCTACGCTAGTGGGCGAAGGTATCTGGACAGAGAGAGTTTAAGATTCGTCATTCTTATTATTCATCTATGTATCTATTGATGTTTATTTCTGTATCCGCTCTGTACTGGTAGCTTGTGTATCAAGCTTATTACCATCTCTGTATTTCCGTACCTCCTGTATTTCGTCTTTCATAGATGTGTGGCTAACGCTTATTACTCAGAGTAAGGCCTCCTTTCCTTAAAGGGGAAGCGCCACGCTCGCTATTTTCTAATATAAGGAAGTACCGCATTAAACGCTTTTTGTGAAAGAAAATTGCAGTCTGCAAAAACATTTGACCATTGGCGTCAAATGACTAATCAAACGGGGTTAATGTTGCAGACCGTGAATTTTTTCACAACACATGTATGAAGCTATCAGGACGGCTCCCCTTTAATTGTGTTCCTTTCTTCAGACGTCAACCCGCTGTGTAGCCTGGGAGAAGACGACAGGGGGTCAGACCCCCCGGACAGCTACCTGCTGTGTATCAGCGAGAACTGGGACAAGAAGGGCAGGCAGGTCACCATCGGCCTGGTGGTGAGTCAGAGGAACACGACGGGAAACTAGAACACACAGATTGAAATTGCATTGAAAACACCTTTTTAGGAGGTGTTCCTCTGTGTATTTACTGCAGCAATATGTTATAATAAGAACCAATATATTATTTTGTGTTTATTGGCATTATTTTCCTTTGATATTTCTAAATAAGCTTTTACTGCCCCCTTCAACACAGAGACAATAATGGTTATAACTGATAACGATTGTGCATATTACCTGTAGATGTTACATCTACATGTATTTGTGTGTGTGTGGCCATGTGTACATATTTCCTTTCCTGCATTTCTGTGTACACTTAGGCAGTCCAGCCCAGCACAGGAGACGTGCTATTGGACAGTTTCACTGACAGTCATTCTCGCTCTGAGCTGGAGGGACGTATCTTGAAGATCAACCCTGTGGAGATCCTAGTGCCCTCTGACCTATCAGAACACACACACAGGCTTTTGCAGAGCATCGCCAACACCAGGTAAATTGTTATTAGGATGCTTGAACGAAAGAACGTAGGGCATTAATTGCAGACTGCAAAACCTGTGTTTTCTGTACATGAAACTCTGGAATATACAAATCAATTCTGGAACATACCATGCCAAAACAAACATTATCATTAATGTATGATCATATATTTCCCCCAATGTCTTGGTAGTCCTTGAAATCCTTTGTAATTCCTTAATCGACCACTAAGGGGCAGTTTGCACCAATTTACTGGGTCATGTTACTAATGTGAGTTAAAATGCTGTCCATAAATAATCAAAATCACACTGTGTGTATGTGTTTCTAGGGACTCTTGATGGGGGATTGTGTATGGTGTGCAAAGTCTTAAGTCTAAACAGCATTTACAAAAATGTCAGATGTGTGGGCAATAATTTACCCTGGCAAACGCACTCACACACTAAATAACAGTGTGAATGCCATTCAACTGAATATGCAGTGTTAGATTGTCATTTAGTTTTCTGTATGTGGTAAATCCAGACCTTGTCTGAATGGATGCAGCCATGTGCTCATTCATATTAATGGTTGAGCAACACAAAGAAGAACCTTAAAAAAAAGACCTGTACGCCCACACAGCATAGTCAAAAATGAACATATTAAAGAACTTTTCTCCACTCGTACATTCCTGTTTCTGCCTCAAAGCCCTATTTCAGCGCTTGGTTTGTGGGCTGAATGAGGTGCTGGGGCTTGTCAGCCATGGTGAGCCGTGGTGATGTTTTATTCTGATAGCCTGTTGCTTCCCCGTTCTGCCGTCATTCTTTCGCACAGCACTGACATCCTGCACCTGGCACAATCACTCGGGTGCCGTGTGTGATTACTTTAGTCTGGGAGAAAGAAATGAGGGTGGGTGGAGAAGACTTCACACAGATGGATTGATTGATGATGGATTGGTGGATAGAAGGTTGGATGAATACATGAATGAATAAGATTCCACTCTAGTCCGCCTCTGCTTTGATGCTTTTCTAGAATCTTTTGCCATTGTTATTCATTCATACTATTTTATTCTATTTTGTTTTTCTCTATAGTCTAAATCATTTGATTGTTGTGCAACTGGCTCCATCTCCATCCTTTCCTTATCGCTGTCTCTCTCCCCCTCTCTCCCCCCCTCTCCACCTTCCTCTGACTTGCTCTTTGGTTCTCTCCTGTCTTCCATTGTTTCTGCCGTTGGTGTGGTTGAGTTAGGGGTTTGAGATGCACAGAGTAATGACCAGTCCAATTATCCTGTTTGAACAGGTCCACTCGCCGGCCTGGTGTGCAGCAGAGACAAGACTTTCTCTTAATTATACACACACACACACACACACACACACACACACACACACACACACACACACACACACACACACACACACACACACACACACACACACACACACACACACACACACACACACACACACACACTATGCTTTGTTTCGTTTTTTTGAACAGCAACAGTGTTGAGCACAAGGCCTTTTTCGGCACTGCGGCAACTCTCAAATCCAATCTACGTTTGTTTATAAAAGCAATAAAATGTGAAACAACACCACAAGGATGAAAAAAATAAGGACCCATCAGAATCACAAAGACGAGAATGCAACATCAACTCTCTGGGTGTTTATCACGAGGTTGGGTGCCCCTCTGGGTGCGAGTGGCACCCATGTGAACGGCGAGATAGGGACCTCGGAGGTTACTTGCCTCCCCCGGGCGCCCCGGTGAGGCCCCACCCCACCCGCGCCCCTGCCCCCCACCCATGGCAACGGCGGGTGTGTGTGTAGCTCTGGAACAGTGGCTAATGAGTCCCCGGGAGCAGGCTAGTATCTAGGCGCGGCGGGGTGCTTATTTCAACTCGTCCACGGCTCAAGACCGTGACTCGGGTCTACAGCGGAGAGGTGTGAGTGAGACACACGGTCGTAGAAGGGGAGGCGGTGTGGGAAAGGAAGTGTCTGGACACTTTCAGCTGTGGTATTTCTTCTTTGTCGAGGTGTATGTTCTCTCATCTGACGAGGCATGGGCTACGTGCAGGGGCCTGTACTGCCCAGTGGATGTTTCTGTCTTCTGACATTAAATTGCGATCGATCTGTGAGATTTCATGGGGGATTTCACGCCCTTTGTGTGTTTATTGCACACGCAGGAATAAGGGCAGTTTTTAGTTTGTGTGTGCCCATGTGTAGATATTTTCTTTTCTGCATCCGTACTTCCGTACACCTGTCATTCAACAGAACCCTCTCCAGGTTGAATTCCCGGAGCTATTGAATGAGAGGGCCGAGGCAGCAGATCACCGCCTATTGATTTAGATGGTCGTGGTCGGGGATTAGCAACCACCCTTCCACATTTTATATTAATCGGACGAATGTCTCTCGAGCATTGACCTCTGACCCGAGAGTCATAACACCACCCTTTCCTTAAGCCATTTTCCTCTTCTGTTGATCAATGTGCTCACTGGGGAAAAAATCAATGACATTCTTTTGTAAATCAAGTCATGGCAAACTGTACTATGAAAGCAATGACCCAACACAGGTATATTGAGAAGACCATCTCTTTGAATTGTAGATAGAAATGTGAGTCTCTGAAAGAATTTCATCACAAACATGCCGCATTGTGTGTAGCCCAACCCGAGTGTGGGTGGGTAAACAATTTGATATTTCCAGTAACCGTACGCATCCTAAAGAAGACCCTGTGGGCTTCAGCAGAGAAATCCTCTCACCTGTATCAATATCTACAGTTGTCACTTTTCCAACCACATCTCTCAATGCCTGTTTGAAGGATGTTTTGATACACACCGCTGTATTGCTCCAAATGTATTTACATTTACATTTAGGGCATTTAGCAGACACTTTTATCCAAAGCGACTTTCAACAAGTACAAGAGTCTAGTTTTAGTGAATGTATGTGTGTGTGCATGTCCTGTGTGTGTATGTTTGTGTACTTATTGTGTGTGTATTTGTATGTCTCTGGGAAACAAGAAAGGTATTTCTCCAGCACTCCATTCGATGCCACGTGTTTGCCTTGGTTGCCCTGGCATCAACAGAGCAGACAAAGCAGGGGAGTCCTTGAAATCGGCAGGGCTGTGCAAGTGAATAGAGCAACTGCAGTGTGTCTGTGTGCATGTGTTTGTGCCCGACCAGAGATTGCCTATTAATGTGATCAGATGTATGTATCCACACAATGGCATTTCTGCAAAGGGGAATGAAAGACGCTAAACAATGTTACGATTCTGTCTTTTATTTTATAAGTGTCATGGTCAAAGCCTCAACTGTGATTGGCTAACCGGGCAGTCATAAAGGCTCTGCAGTGGTCCTTCTGAAGCTTGCTTTGTGCTGTTGGTTGTTGATCTCTCGCTCTCTCTCTCTCTCCACTCACCAACGGCCAGTACGCAGGCAGACGATCGCGTCCAGATCCAGAGGAAGGACGCTGCGGAGTTTGAGTTCCCATCTGCAATGAACACAGTCACAGAGTTCTACTGTCACTCTCAGGACACAGGTGTGTGTGATGGCGTATGGGTGTGTGTGTTCTGTTAAACACGTGCATTTTGTGACTTGTTTGTGACCGCAGCACAACAAAACATTTAAATTAAACTAAACAAACAAAGCTAAATAGGTTGGAATAATACAATTCAAACACTTGTCAAGTTGTGGTTAATTAAGGTGTTCATTTCAAGATATTTGCAATACACTCTGTACACATTCCAGTGGTTTTGAAAGACAAACAACAACAAAAAGCCAAAGGTTCAAGAATTTGGGTTGTAGTCCAAACACAAATAGCGTTATAGTCCAAACACAAATAGTGTTGTAGTCCAAGCACAGTTAGTGTTGTAGTCCAAAGACAATGTTATGGATGAAGATGGCTTGAAAATGAGTAGTTAGTACAACCTATCCTTAAAGTGAAAGCCATTTGGATAAACCTGGTGGTGCCAGATAAGGAGGATGTTTTTTTGTTTGGCAAATGGTTCTGCGGGGGTGGATTTATATATCTTTGTCTTGGCTAATAGATTATCAATAAGGCCATTAGACTGAAATATTGGATGTTGGGGTGTCTGTGAGTCATAGTGTTTGTGTGTGTGATATGTGTGTGTGCGTGCATGTGTGTGTCTTGCCCCAGGTTCACGCTCCCTGTCCAGTGTTGCATCGTTAGAAAGCCAGTTGATCTGCTGCCTCGGCCCTCTCATTCAGTACCTCCGAGAATTCAACCTGGAGAGGGTTCTGTTGAATGACAGGTACAGGCACGGATACACACACACGCACAGATGTATACTGTACGTATAAACAAACAGATATAGACCTTATATATAAGCACACACACACACACACACACACACACACACACACACACACACACACACACACACACACACATTTATACTGCATATATAAACACACAGATAACACATGCGAAAAGAAACACATGTGCACAGATATATACGGTACACAAATACATACGTCTGTATGCAGGATGTACCCAGAATGCAGGCATCGTTATCACACTCCCAATTAACCGTATGGCTGCTGGTTCTCATGTGGTTGGTCCAGTAATGTGTGAGCCGTCTTCACCCCCCCCCCCCCCCACCCCCACCCCCACCCGTAGCTCCTTCCGCTGCCTCTCCGCTGAGTCCCAGGGCCTGGTGCTCAGTGCCACCACACTCAGGAACCTGGAGATCTTCAGTAACCAGGTATATGCACACACCTTGACGCACACACACACATACGTGCGGACCCTCACACTAACACACATGCGCACGCACGCATACATGTACACACGAACGTACACATGCACACACAGGATCACACACTGTCCTACACACAAACACAGGCATGTGCACACACACACACACACACACACACACACACACACACACACACACACACACACACACACACACAGCTGTGGGCACACACACACAGGTGCACTTTGCTAGTGGGACGGAGAGCGATGGAAGGGTGTTTGTGTGTAATTGGAGTAAGTGGAGAACAGACACCTCAACAGCTAAGGCCGTCCATTTGGAGGTGAGGTTGCTTTAGGTGTTGTTAATGTTTTATGTACTGTATGTTGTTATATATGTGTCATATACATACCATATACTGTATATATACCATATTAAGGTTGTATACCCTAAATGGAGTCATTTCAGAAAAGGATTGGTGGAGTGGGATGGTGAAGTGATTTAGCGAGGTCAATTTCATTCAGTATGTTTTCTAATAGCCATGTGTCGCCGCCGGTCAGTGAATATATAAATAAACAGTTTTACATTTGCGACAAAGCCGACTCCCTGCCTAAAAGTCGGTTGGTAGATGTTGAAATACAGCCGCCAACGTTGTAATCTCTGTGACGCAGTGAACAGCGTGTGCGTCTCGGCAGGCCTCGTCACCACCTCACCACCTCCCCATGCTAACAGCTGCCTGGCTGCACATGCCCTGCGTTGCTCCATCGTCACCAACGGCTTCACAATCCCTTATTCTTCTGTATTGTTTTGTTCCCATCAAACACCACATAAGGATATCAATCGTGTACGTTATTCACTGCGACATTGAATGAGAAAAAGCAGCTTGGTTTTCTTTGGGTCACGGCAAAAAAGGAAAAACTGTTTCAGCTTGACAGCAGGCATATGTGTGTGCGGGCCTGCATGTGTGTTTGATATGATGAAACAGATGCTTGGCACTCTACACTATTTGAATTATAGTGTGTTTTATTGTGTGTTTATCTCTATGTGTGTCCGCGTGTATAGTGTGTGCATGTCTGTGTATAACGTGTATAATTGTCTGTGTTTTACTGTATATAAAATATAAAATGCTAACATGTGTCTTCTCCATGGCAGACGGACGGCGGGCTGAGGGGTAGCCTGCTGTGGGTGATGGATCACACCAGCACCGTGTTTGGCCGCAGACTCCTGAGGAGATGGGTGAGCCAGCCCTTAACCGACCTGCGGTGAGTGGCTGGGTCCCCCGGTGGCCCCGGCAGGTTGCTCTAATAGGGCCCCCGGGGAGAGGAGGAACACAAAGTCTTGCGCTGTCATCCCATAGTGGCCGCGCCAGGCCCTGCTGGGGATAGCTCTCTTTTTCTGTTATGTTGTTCACGGAAGCCTGAACAGGAGCAATGCCCTCTTAATAATAATAATACTACCACACACACACACACACACACACACACACACACACACACACACACACACACACACACACACACACACACACACACACACACACACACACACACACACACACACAAGTAGCCTTTTGAAAAGTGAATGGCATCCATCTCTCGCTACAGCCCCTCCCCCTGCCGCTCACAGATCATAATCCTGGATGGAGCCCTGTTCCCAGATAGATATAGATCACACTCGAGTGTTTTGCAACATCGCTTAAACCCAGATTACAGCATTCTCAGACGCATTAATTCCAAAACGTTGTTCCCAGTGTAACAACAAACACACACACAGGCACGTGTATGTGGCTTTAATAAACATAAAAGTATTGTTATTAAAATAAATTTCTCAAAATAATCATAGCTCAATACTTTCTCTAGCTTTTAAAATGGTACTGATTCCATTCACTGAATGGAACATATATCTGCCTCCTAATTCTGACTCACACTCAACACTGACCTTGAAGATTGAGAAAAAAACAATATTTCAACACTAAATGGATAAAATACTAATTCATCACCAATGTTGAAATGATATCCTACTACTGCAAGAAAAAACTATATGAGATCTGGCTAATTTCTTTCTTTAATTTCTTTCTTTCCCCTCCCTCCCTTTCCCCTCTCCTTCTTCCCTTCCCTCCCCTCCCTCCTCTCTTCTTCCCTCCCTCCCTTCCTCCCTCCCTCCCCAGCTCCATCTCAGACAGGCAGGATGCAGTTTGTGAGATCCTGCAGTCCGACTCCGCTGCCTTGGCAGCCATCAGGTCGCTACTGGCACACCTTCCTGACCTGGAGAGAGGAATCTGTAGTATCTACCATACTAAGGTAGAACCACACACGCACGCGTGCACACTTACATAGACAGGGTTGGATCGTGGGCTTGCTCAGTAGCCTGTGAATCCTCGCGCTGAGCAGCGCTGGCTTACAAACGAGCTACATTTTGGTGACCAAGTACAAGAACAAAGCAGGTTTTTCAACCTGCATCTACTACATTGACAATGGCAGTTACAATGGGTGCATATACACAAACACACACGCACGCATGCATGCATACTCACACACTCTCTCTGTCTCTTTCTATCTCACTCACATACGCACACAGCAGCGCTTAGTGTGATTATTTTCTCCATTCACATTATGGAAAGCAGGCCATGGTTATGACCCCAGGTTCCTCTGTGCTGGGGACCATGAAAAGGGCAACAACACCAGGCAGGACATCTATGAGGTAGCAGGGAGCTGGTGTCACCTCATGTGGTTCGACGCTACACCATTAAAACGTGACACCCATTAACCTTTCGTCACGCATTTAAGTAAAGGGACTTTTCTTACGCTGATACATCAGCATGACAAAATATATTGTCGCTTTATGGTGCAGCTCAAGAGGCCCATAACATCTTTGATAGATCAGGCATTGTATCTCGTGATGACTTTCCCAGTTATGGCGGCCGTTATCCGAACACGTACCTGCCATATTTGGTCATAGAAGGAGCGGTATGATGTGGATTGTGGTTGGCCATAACTCAGTTGAGCAATTTAAATCTCTTATCCTGATAGGGCTTGACAATGTTTCAGGGTTCTCATTCAACAAATTAATGAGAAAACTCTTTTGTGTTCAATTTTTTAATTGTAATTTCAACATTTCGGTTCCATTTAATACAATCTAATGTTTCGATGCTCTTTGTGGTTTCCCCTTTTGAAGGCTGTTTTGAGATAATGAAAAGTGTCTGCCAGCACGGAGCGTCACAATGAGCACATATGAGACCCAGGGTTTCAGTCTCAGTGGTTCACACACTCACTCTCACTCTCACTCACTCACACGCAGATCCGTTTAAATATAATAAAAATATATTTGTTATTCCTGCTGCCTTTGTTTTAAATAAGTAAGGTTTTCTCTAGTAGTCGTCCATCTCTGTACGGTATAGATGTAAAATGCCTCACAACCGTCTATCAGCTGTAACACATAACTGTGTGTGTGTGTGTGCGTGTGTGCTTCTCAGTGTTCCACTCAGGAGTTCTATCTAATCAGCAGCAGTCTCTCACGTTTGGGGCTTGAGCTCCAGGCGTTGATTCCAGCCATCCAATCACAGCTCAGCTCCTCACTGCTCCGGAGACTCCTATTGGATACCCCTGACCTGCTCTCTCCTGTTCATCACTTCCTCAAAGTGCTCAATGAAACGGCTGCCAAGTTAGTAGTGTGTGTGTGTGTGTGTGTGTGTGTGTGTGTGTGTGTGTGTGTGTGTGTGTGTGTGTGTGTGTGTGTGTGTGTGTGTGTGTGTGTGTGTGTGTGTGTGTGTGTGTGTGTGTGTGTGTGTGTGATATTAGACTTAAAGGGTTGAAGAATACAGATTTTCTTTCTAATGGAGATATTGATTATATGCTAGACCTCATATACCAATGATCACCCGTTACTTAGTCAGTACTAAGTAATTAGATGCTTGGTGTTAAGTCCTCTGTATTGATGCATCTCTACTGTGTGGCACCTTTTGATCAATGCGACACAATGTAGTGATACATACCATAATACGCTACGCCCAATGCTATCAGATTGTAGTTGTGAAACAAGACTGTTCTCTTATTGGATCGTTGTTAAGTATGGACAACGCTGTAATGAATATAATATACTGGCTGGCGGGGCTGTACACGCTCCTCTCATATTCCTATTTGGAGAAGCAAAATGTAGTGTTTTACTTGGCGCCACATGATCTCTGACTAGATCCCACTATGTGGATATAATGGAGGCTGCTCCTAATGCTTCCCCTTCACACTGAGCCGTGCTCTTTGCCTTCATGTCTTTGCTTCTACTTGATTGCTGAACACAAGGAGAACAACGGTCATTCTATCCCCTTTATAATTCAAGGCTGAACATGTCAAAAACTGCAAAGAGTAATGGTACCAAAGGCTCTCTAGTATGGGTGCAGAGGGTACAATTAGTAAGTCAGATCACACTGTCATTTGAACACCCCCCCCCCCCCCCCCCCACCACACTCTTCCGCCAACCTCTGAAAGCAGAGGTTGGCGGGAACAGTCGCTTGTTGAGTGGATGTTTGGTGTGTTAGCCTGGTGGTGGTGCTAGTGGATGTGTGGGTGTGTGTTCTGGTGGTGGTGCTAGTGGATGTGTGGTGTGGTGGTGCTGCTGGGTGTATCATGTGTTGGGTCCAGTGTAGGGTTGGGTACCGTTCACAGTTGAACCGATTTTTCCGGTACTTTCTTTAAAAACAAAAAAGTAATTTCAGAACATTGTTTACACACCACTCCCTACCTCCCTCTCCCCTCCCAAACCCCTACTTCCCCCAGCCCATCACCATAGTGTGAGAACGCTGTCGTGTGTCTCGGAGTAAGCACTTGTGATATCTTTCCCAAGATCAAGTACTTGTGTAGCAGTGAGTGACTCCGGCGGGCTAACGACGTCTTCTGTGCCAGAGTGAAGGGTGTAACCTCTGGGGTTGAGAGGGGGACTGGGCGACCTGTCCATAAAAGTATCCATGAAACAACAATAATAATATATTTTCTATAAAAAAAAAATGAATGAAGCATATCAATATGAAATACTAAATGCTACTTAAATTAAAGTGTGCGTGTGTCTCGGACTCGGTCATTCCCCTGTACCATACTGTAAATTTCCCCGTAAATAGTATGCAATTCACGTATTATTGGTTGTGTACTATGGTTTCGGACATACCAAAAAATGCTGAGCTATACGTCAACCAAGACAGTGACAACATCCAATTAGCTCATTAATTACCTGAATATGTCGATTAAGTTGTCGAGTCCTCAGTTTAGTCATTCATGGGGGGTTTAACTTCTTTGGCACTGGATGCAGGTGTGCTAACGTTAGCTGCGAGGCTATCAAAAGATGTTGGACCATGTGTTTACTCAGGCTAGACCTGTTCTCCTGGTCCAGCGAGCGTTGTCTGCGGCGATGTCTGCGTCCAGTTTGGAAAAGTGTAAACAACCACACTTGCGACTGCTTTTGGCTCTCCATTGGACTGACTGTGTTGGAATGTGCCTCTTGAACCCGCTACGACGTAGTCGCGTGCTCTCTCTCTTTCTCTAACGTATACTGGAGCATACTCTCTCACCTACCAGATGCACGCACATCCTTTTAGGTACCGAAATTTGGCACCGATAGATTTAACTTGAAGGTATTCGATAGTACCGACGTAATTAAGTCTTAATTAATTTAGTCCGGTGTTGTCTCAGGTCAGGGGACAAGAAGGAGCTGTTCTCGGACTTGTCGGACTTCCCGGCTCTGCGGGAGCGCCGGACCCAGATCCAGAGTGTCCTTGACGAGATCCGGGACCACCGCAAGGAGGTGCGGGCCGCACTGAGGGCCCCCACGCTGGACTACACCACGGTGTCCGGTCTGGAGGTAGCCATACGCTTGTGTGTGTGTGTGTGTGTGTGTGTGTGTGTGCGTGTACGTGTGTGTGCGTGTGCATGCATGCTTTATTTTTTATAATCAAATGAACCCTTCTTCTGTCTTACTCTGACCTTATCCCCTCCCCCCCCCCCAGTTTTTGATTGAGGTGAAGAACTCCATGTCGGCCATTGTTCCGCGTGACTGGATCAAAATCAGCAGGTGAGGACGCTTAAACACTCATTCATATGCACCCACACACACACACACACACACACACACGTGCACATGCACGCACACACACAGAAAGGCTCGGGCTGTTTAGACTGTAAGAATGATTCCTTGTTTCCTCTGTTACCTGTCAAATACATTTAATGATGACACCGGACGTTTAAAGAAAAGCCAAGAGCATTGTATACATGAGGGACCGTTGTTGAACCGTTCTTCCTGTGTAATTTTTGTTGTGTGCTATGCATTTAGTGAGATGTATGTAACTGTATAAAACTGTATAATTTTATTTGATGGAAGAATTTGGGGATCTGAATGTATTCATATATTCATGAACCTCCTATATATAATAGAGGGATTGAATCTCCTATAGACATTTGGGAATCAGCAGTAAAGTAACCTAGCGGCCATCTTGGTTCTAAACGCTAGCTGGGTGGGAGGAACTGAATGCAGAATTCCACATTCAGTTCCTCCCACCCAGCTAGCATTTAGAACCAAGATGGAACCACGATGGCTGCTAGGTGAATGAGGCCCATAACAGGTTGTTGGTAAGCTTTGTCTGTGTGTGTTTTCTGTTTGTGTGCTTTTGTCCAGTACCAAGGCAGTGGGCAGGTACCACTCTCCCTACCTGGTGGAGCGATGCCGCAGTCTGCAGCAGCTTCGGGAGCAACTGCTTCTCGACTGTCAGAAGGCGTGGAGCGACTTCCTGCAGTATGACCCACATGCGCATGCGCACACAAGTGTAGACGCACATGTGTACACGCACACACGTTCATGCAAATGTTGTGCAAGCATTTGAAGCGCACTCTCAATGGGCATAATTTGGGTGCAGAGTTCCAACGTTTTAAGAATTACTGTTACTAATAATTCTGTCACTGCCTTTGATTCAATGCTGAGCCAAATGTGTTTTAGCTTTAATTTTGTTCTTTTTGTTCTGTTTCGTCTCTCTCTCTCTTTCTGCTGTCCTCTCTCCCACTCTCTCTCTCTCTCTCTCTCTCTCTCTCTCTCTCTCTCTCTCTCTCTCTCTCTCTCTCTCTCTCTCTCTCTCTCTCTCTCTCTCTCTCTCTCACTCCATTCTCCCTCTCTGTTTTCTAGTCAGTTTGGTGAACACTATCACACCATGAAAAGAGCTATTAGTCACCTAGCAACCATGGATTGTCTTTTCTCATTGGCTGAGGTGGCTAAACAAGGGGATTATTGCAGGTGATGCAAAATATTTGTGTATGTGTGCGAGAGCTTTTCTGTTTTGTGTGTGTGTGTGCGCACGTGCCTGATGACAATAATCAGAAAGGTCTGTGTGTGTGCATGTGCACATGCCTGGCACCACGTCTCAACAATAACAAACAGCCTGTGTGGGGGAGTGTGGTCTGGCTCTGCCTTACCCTAAACGCCAACATCTCCCCCTACCCCACCGCTACCACCCCCTCCATATATACTGTACTCCCTCTTGTTTTTGTTCCACATCTATGTGGTCCCCGCCGATTCCTCTCTTTATTTCCTGTGCTGTCGTGTCTTGATAGAAAGAGGACAGGGTTTCATGGCCCCTCATGCTGCCTGGTGAAGGGTTGCCTTCATTGTTCCATGTGGTTTAGCAGGATAACCGGATCTGTGGAAATCAATGACAGCGGGGGGAAAAATACAACTAAAATCTAGGGCTGAGCCCGAATAGCCGGATATTCGTTTGTTAGGAAGGTATTCAAATTATCAATTCAGTATTCGGATATTCGTTTTGTTTTGTTTAGTTTTTATGAAGAACATTTATTTAGTTATTGGATTTTTTTTAAGTCTATGCATATTTGGGGACTGCGGGTAGAAGGCTAGGTTACATTTCATCTGAATAGCCCAGTGATAAAATATATATGCAATGTTCAAACCACCTATTTGCTTTGTGATAATTGGAAGTAGGCCTACTCTCATACTTTGGAACTCGTGTGTGTCTTGAAACTTTTAGGCTGCATTGATGCTCTGCTTTAACTAAGTCAAACTCGAACTTGATGAGTGTATCCAAAAGCCACTGACGTGATATTGTTGTTTTGCTATTTAGCGTTATTAAAATAACACATTTGTTTAACCAATTGAACCACAACGATCAGTTGATAAAAATTTGATTCTGCTGCAGTGGTCTCCGCCTGCTACGTTTACAGGCACCGAATATTTGGATATTCGTTTGGAAACCTTACGAATATCCGAAACTTGAAATTATGTATTGGGGCCTGCCCTACTGAAATCCTATCCTGCGATGTTAAGCAATGCACACGGTCGTGTCGGGACAGACGTGGAATAATGTTTACGTATTTCCGCGTAGCCAAATAGACATTGAAAATAGACAAAGCGACTGAATAATTATAGCCCCTAACAATCCTTTACTGTGTGCTTCCCTCTGTTAAAACAATGTGGTTCTGTGTCTTTTTTTGGGTCGTGGTACAAATATGAATCTATTTCGCGCGCTTGTTGTCTCTGTGCTTAAACGTCACAAAACCAAGGACAATTCGCGTTATTTTAACAGGATCGCTTGTCGTTTGTAGCCATTTGGGAGTCAACTTGGTACCAATGCATCAGTTCTTGTGACACGTCATGCTTTTTCCCCCCACAAATGATTGGGCTGAGGTTTTTAAAGTACGTTGCTTTAATGCAGCTTTATAAGTGTTAGTGGCTCATTGATTCATCACCAGATTGTCAGTGTGTTGGTTTCTGACAGCCTATTGTTTGCTTTCAGGCCAGAGATGTGTGAGAATCGGTGTCGGATCGTGATCAAGGATGGCAGGAACCCTGCCATAGACTTGCTGATGGGAGAACACAATCAATATGTACCCAACCACACTGACCTACAGGTGTGTACACACACACACACACACACACACACACACACACACACACACACACACACACACACACACACACACACACACACACACACACACACACACACACACACACACACACACACACACACACACACACACACATAGACACACACACAAAATCCACATGCTCTCTTGATTTTAGAAAGTTATGAAACAAAAGTAAGTCAAATGGTGCACCAAGGCAAGCACACACACATGTCATGCACACACGAAGAAAACAGGCACGCACACACATGCAAGTATGCTACCTTACTTAGTTGATACTCAAATCTGTACACAGTACAGACACACACATACAGGAACACTCGCTCAGCAATACAGTGGGTGTAGGTTAATCTTGTAACAGGCACAAGCCAATGGGAAGAGAAGCCAAGCCTCCAAATCGCCCACCTCCTCAGCTGTGCAGGACACCATGCAAATATTTCTCTTTTCCTTTGTCTGTGATGCCACCATTATTCCATGTGAGATGTGAAGATACAGTATTGCGTAGCCCAAAAAATTGCAATCAAACTTAATCTTCTGATTTATTTTCCTTTTTCTTTTTGTTCTTTTATTCTCTTGAGTTTTCTCCTGTCCCTCTGTCTCTGTCCCTGGTCTCTGTCTCCATTTCATCCTCTCCCATCCTCTCCTCTCCTCTGTCTTCTCCACTCCCCTTCTCTCATCTCCCTTTCATTCTCTCTTCTCCTTCCCTCTCTCCTCCTCTCCCTTACGTCTCCTTCTCTCTTCTCCTCTACCCTTCTCTCCTTCCCTTCTGTCCTCTCCTCTATACTCCCTCTATCTCTTCTCCTCCCTCTCCTCTATTTGCCATCTCCCTCCTTTCCTCTCCTTCTCCTCTCCCTCCCTCTCCTCTCATCTCCAGGGGGAGGGTAGGAGGACCATGATAGTGACGGGCCCCAACATGGGAGGGAAGAGCTCCTACATCCGCCAGGTGGCCTTGGTCTGTGTCATGGCCCAGATGGGCTGCCATGTACCGGCCACCCAGGCCAGCTTGGGAATCCTTGATGGCATTTACACCAGGTGTGGGGGTCTGGGGCCAAACAAGAAAAAACTAACTTTCATGGGCATTTGGTAACCGCATAAAAATAGAACACACACACACACACACACACACACACACACACACACACACACACACACACACACACCCACTGTCTCCAGGGCTGACGGTGGTCTCCTGAATGGTTCCTCTCAGTCTGTTGTTGGCATCAGAGCGGAGTGGCCATGGCAACGATGCCTGGTGCGCCGCAGCACATCTTGTTCGCTCTGCTCTGCCATTCCTCATCCATGGCCGCTAGCACAGCTGTGCTCGTGGGACTAAAGAATAGTGCTGTGTGCCGCCCCCCAAAAATAAAAAACACACCCTATGTGTGCATATGAGAGAGAGAGATGTCACACGATTTGCAGTTGTAAACGTAACGGTCAGAGGAATGCTCCATTGACAATACACATCCCGCGCCCTTGTTTGTTTGCTAGTCGGGGAACGCACTGAAGACTGTAACGGTGCGCGCTAATGCCCCATCACGCTGCTACATGATGATTAGGGCGCAACGTGGCCTGCGGAGTGTGTTTGTATTGACATTAATCTCTCCCCTGTCTATAGTGCCATCTCTATTCTGTTCTCTCTGTGTCTCTCTGTATGGAGCGTGCTGTGCAGCAGAGCTTAGCTTTCCCTGTGTAACTCCAGTAAACCAGAGACAAAACGTTTTTTGTTGCAGCACATTAACCCCCCCACCTTCCCCCTGATGAGTATTCTTGTTATTATCAGAATCATGGCGAAGAGTAGTGGTTTCTGTGCTGCTTCGAGCGTTGGCATGCATAGCTATGGAACATGCCTGCACTATGCTATGCAATTGATGCTAATGACTTCCAGATGTATGACTTTTTTATGTGTACGAAGCATGTTCTTACTACAACCAGTGGGACACACACTCGTGAGCACAATAACGACTTGTGGTGTGTGTGTGTGTGTGTGTGTGTGTGTGTGTGTGTTTGTGTCTACATAACAATGTAAATATGGATATTATATGTGTAATGAAAGTCAAGTTTGAGAGAATGAGGTTGAATAGAATATCAAGCAGCTCAAAATGCACAGGGCTTGGCTCAGGGTCCACAGAACAAAGCGTGCCAGTCTAATGGAGTCTTAACAAGCAAGGCCTTCAGCCAATAGAAACCAATGCAGTAATTGGCCAGCATTGCGATTGTAAAGTGTGCTGCTGAACTGCCTTGATCCCTTTTAAAAGACTCCCAGCGCAGTGTCGGTGAGCATCCAACATATTATACTCCCCCCCCCCCCACCACCACCACTCCTCCTGCTGTATCCTGCTAGGAGGGAGGGGGGGAGAAGGAGAGAGAGAGAGATCATGTAACAGCGTGGCGGTGCTTCAACACGTGGCCGGACAGTCCTCTGTGCGTCGCCCAAGAAACAAACAAGCAAGCGAGCGGGAGGTAAGGAAAGGGGTGGAGCTGGCTTGGTTCCCGCGGCATTGCCAGTGTCCAGCGAAAACAGATGCTGTGGGTGGGGGTAATGAACCAAGGCGTAGGTGTCTAATGACTTGTCCTGTCTTCACCATTCAGACCACTGATCACCCTTCCCTAGAGAGAGCGGTCCAAGAGAGGCTTGAATCATTCAAATGGGGAGTCGAGTTAAGTTTAGCTTCCCACTCCATTTCTCAACCGCACACAAATATGCCTTTTACAAAAAGGCAAGGTTTTCTGGACAAATATGTGCGCATTGTGCACATGTGTGTCTGAGAGGGAGCCATTGAGGGTCTGTATGCTTGATTGAGGTTTTGAGAGTCCAACATTTGACGTATCCATCGCTCACTTAGAGTCCAGAAGAACATGAACAAGTGTGTGTGTGTGTGTGCACGTGTGCAATGCGTGCATTGTTTCTGGTGGCGGATGTGAATGTGTATGCCGTGTTTGCGTGCGTGTCTTAAGCGCAAACAGCTGTGTGTGTGTGTGTGTGTGTGTGTGTGTGTGTGTGTGTGTGTGTGTGTGTGTGTGTGTGTGTGTGTGTGTGTGTGTGTGTGTGTGTGTGTGTGTGTGTGTGTGTGTGTGTGTGTGTGTGTGTGTGTGTGTGTGTGTGTGTGTGTGCGTTTGTATTGAAGCCTGAAGGTTATAGAGCACAGACTACGGTCTCCTCATGGTTGTTATGGAAACTGCAAAGGATACGGAATGTAAAACTTTGTTTTTGAATCGGCCGTGGACACCATGTAGCAATGATTAGAACATGTTTTACAACAGCCTTTTACAACTCTTCCTTTTGGAAAAAAAAACGGCATGGCAAGATCTTTTAAAGGGCCAAGAGCCTGATACTAAAGGTTTTTTTCCAGAGATGTTAGCGCACCCTTTTGACTGAGCATTTTGCTGCTAACAGCTACATAACATTATCACTTGGGTGGCCGTTACATTGACAATACTGTCAATCAATTCTCCCCCGGATGATGAGAAACCGGCGTGGAGACAGGCTTTAATCCAAAATCAGTGCTCAAGCATTCTCGCTTTTACCAGTGATCGGGTGAAAGAGGGCCCGCCATGCCAGCATGGTTTCGGCAGATGGAAAGTTATTATTGTGGCTTTAAGCTGCTTTTGAAGGGGGGAGTATTAGGCCAGTACTTAATAATGTATATGTTCGAGACGATGTGGAGGAAGCGCTTAAGTAGATGGAAAGCTAGACGCATTGGCTCTCTCTGGGACTGTCTCCATTAAGAGTAATCCTGGTGGTAATTTCACTGACTTTATGAGCAGCAGGATATAAACATTTTATTGAATCAATCTGCGATTTTCCCACTGGTCTGCTTACGTATATTGCATGATAATTTTATATTTTTGATAAGAGCGAATGGTCAACAGATATCCCTGCCTCAATGTTTCATGAAGGAATTAATTTGGTTTTAGACATTTCTCAAAAACTATGGAGCGTTCACCAGATGAAAACAGGCATAACAATTTGTTGCTTTTACGAGTGGACTATTGAAATGGATAAATAAGGGAATTATACAAATATGCTTCTCTTAGGAGTGGACTATTGAAACAGGTAGAAAAGGGCATTATACCAATATGTTACTCTTAGGAGTGGACTATTGAAACAGGTAGATAAGGGCATTAAATCAATATGTTACTCTTAGGAGTGGACTATTGAAACAGGTAGATAAGGGTATTATAAAGATATGTTACTCTTAGGAGTGGACTATTGAAACAGGTAGATAAGGGTATTATAAAGATATGTTACTCTTAGGAGTGGACTATGGAAACAGGTAGAAAAGGGTATTATGACGATATGTTACTCTTAGGTGTGGACTATTGAAACAGAGATTGTACTGCTGGGGGTGGCAACAGTGGTTGTTGTTGCTATGCCTCCACTCTCCATCCTCATCAATAGTAGGCCAACACATTGTGTGTTAGAATTTCTCAGATATGGATTTAGGCCTTTCTCTTATAACATACGGTAGATCCAAATGTCATAATTGCCCATGAGTCTGGCATGCATGCATGTATGCACACGCATGAAGCCACACTCGGAACATACAAATTGGCAGATGAAATGTAATAGCACGTCTGCCCCTCCCCTTTTCCGGCGCAACGTGTGGGGTAACCATGGTAACCCCCAGCGCCGAGCCGCTCCTGCGTGCACTTCATTGACGGGGACCTAGGTGAAGGTCAGGGCAGACAGGAAAAGACAGATTTAGAGGTGGGGGGAATGGAGACCTGCTAATGGAGAGAGGGAGAGATGAAGCAGGTACGTCGGAGATGCAGAGATGCAGTCCAGCTGTGGTTTCTGATAAAATAGAACTCTACAGTCACATTCTCACATCATTCAATGCATGAATGAACGAAGGGACTGTTTTCATTCTGCTCTAGAGATGATGAGAAGCACAATATGTCAGCCCTGAGAAAGGGAATATATTGTAATAGTGTCATGGCTGGAATACCGGAGTATTTGCTCGTCATAACCTTTGATGATCACTGCTGCAAAAAAAAACAACAGCATATTTTGTCGTTATCGATAATTAATAACAGTCGAGTCATATGGGATCACATCCTTGCTTAAATAAGTAGGACAACTTCCTTTGTGTTGTCATAACACATAACCTTGAAAACAATGCTTGTCTACAAATAGTTGACAGTTTTGTGCTGTCGAAAGCACAGAGAGCTTAATTTGCATCGCTAACAATTTACCTAGCGTTTACCTCTCTCATGGTGTTCGTCCGGTGACCTCCAACCTTGCTGTGTTGTGGTATTGGTGCACCAGGATGGGGGCTTCGGACAGCATCTACAAGGGTAGGAGCACCTTCATGGAGGAGCTGACAGAGGCCTCGGAGATCATCGCCCGGGCAACGGAGCGTTCGCTGGTCATCATGGATGAGTTGGGCCGTGGCACCAGCACTCATGATGGGATCGCCATCGCGTACGCCACCCTGGAGTACTTCATCACAGAGGTAAGGTGATGGCCTGTGTGAGTGCATCATTGATAGACCGCAAACACAGTGTGTGTTAAGAGATACCCACACACACAGACTCAAAAGAAACTCGCAAGGCATAATCCATTGGATCTTTACTCTTAGATGCTGCCTGTTGCTATTCTCCCCTGCACACACACACACGTGTTGTTGCGTGTTTACTCTGCTCCTGAGACCTCCTCCAGACCAATAAACCACAGTGTTACCGGCATCAATAAAGAGGAGTTGTCTGTCCGCCGATATGTGTGTGGGTGTGTATGCGCTGGGGTCGTTTGTTCAGGAGCCGTAGACGAGACCCCTGAGACTCTCAGAGTGCAGCAAGCCTCCTCCTGCGAGACGAGGGACAGCTCAGCCCAAGCTTGATCTATGATGTTAATATACTGATGTTTAGAGAGAGAGAGAGAGAGAGAGAGAGAGAGAGAGAGAGAGAGAGAGAGAGAGAGAGAGAGAGAGAGAGAGAGAGAGAGAGAGAGAGAGAGAGAGAGAGAGAGAGAGAGAGAGAGAGAGAGAGAGAGAGAGAGAGAGAGAGAGAGAGAGAGAGAGAGAGAGAGGAAAAAAAAATTGGGAACATGTCTCTTAACTTGTCCCAATTTGTTTTCTTCGAAACACAATGTAGCGGGACTGATGGCCTCGCTTTTCCCCCCGTTACATATATGAGGATACGTGTCTCTGTAAATACAGCCGCTGCCTTGTCCGGAGTAGGGCTGTTAGAGTCTTGTGGCTGAAACAACACAACAGGTTAGAGAACCTGAGAACAGAGATAATCAGATCAATCGAACCATCTTAACAAGGAACAAAGACTGAGAGAAGGAGGTTACGTTTGTTTATACTTTCAACCAGCACAGTCAGTGGTCCTGTGGGTATTGCGCAGTGTTGCGTATTCCCACTGGGACTTATCCCTTCAGGGTGTGTGTGTATTGAGGTTTGTGTGGAAAAGAAATGGAGGAATGACTGTTGATCTCAGAATGGCCCCCTCGCTCCATGGGTAAATAAATGGGCTCTAGGTGAAGGTCCTTCCATACATAATGAGAAAACCTTGGGATCTTAGTTTCGCCAGCCCTGCTGCTGCCGTGATCCAGCTCCGGGAAAGCGGGCCTTTAACAGGCAGACTTGGACGACCTCGGTACCTGACTCTGGAAGGATGAGGGTGACCTGCTCTTGTGCCAAAAAGACAAAAATGCCTTGAAAGTGATCTGACGTCCCAGCTCTGGCATTGAGGACACTGCTCTCAACTAAACAGCTGGCACGCCGGGCCCAAAACTATGAAAGCTTGCATTTATTTTTATTTATTTATTTTTCTCCTGCCTTGACTTGATTATCGTCAGACCTCAATGACCCGCCGCTGCCCCAGGTCCCGAGTAAAGAGGAGCGTAAACATTTCCAAAACCTTCTTCCCGGTTTTCATGTTTGGCCAGTTCCGCATTAATCGTTGGACGGTGTCTTGCACTTATGTAATGTTCCTGGAAGTTTGTGAGGGTTAAGGCAGAGGCTGATACTACTGGGGGCTGTCGACAGTGGCAGGGAGTTGGCCATGCGGCTTTTGTGTGACAACGTTGATTTGTTAGGAAAAGACTCTGCTGCTGTTAAAGGAAGCAATATGCAACAACAAAACACAAGAGGAGCAGTTTGGCTTCGCCACAGACCTGAGTCTACCAGTCCTCTTCCTTCAGCCTCCTCTTAGCTGCCATCTTCTTCTTCATCTTCATCATATTTCTCCTCCTCGTCTTCGTCGTCGTCTTCATCATCATAGCGGTCACCTTCACCACCATCATCATCATCAAACAAGCATGCAACAGGCATCACGTGAAGATCTTACGTTCACCGGAGGGGTCAACTCAGTGTCATACCGCGGCTCTAACCAAGCTTCAAGTTGGGTCTTTGTGCTCAGAGGGTTAATCCTTGTTGGTCAGACAGTTATTGAAGGGCTTTGACTTGTCAGAGCATGAGGTTTGTGTCTAATTGAGAGATAAAGACAGTTACAATGTCTTGGAAGAGGAAGAGGAGGGGGATGTGGAGGATGAGGAAGGAGGATGCGGAACGGGGAGGATGTTTCCCTGTTACTTGCCGTTAGCACCTAATCAGGCCATTAGTCACACTGCTTTAACTTTGAACTCTAAGTGGAGAGAACTGATTTAAATAGCCTGGCATTTTATGTGTGTGCGTTTGTGTGTGCATGTGTGATAGAGGGATTGTGGCTCTCTGTGTTTGATGTGTGAGGCTTCCGAACGAGCAGAAGTGACCCCCCAAAACATCTCTCTGGGCGGTGGGTAATTCATGTGACGTGTGACCTTTCCCAGGCGGGAGTGGGTCGTAGGCCGGTCCTGAAGCCACCCTGGTCCGCAGCCTGCCTGTCGGGCCGCATGATACAACAGCAACACAGCAACAACCAGGCTTCGCCCGATCACACACACACACACTTTTAACTCAATGCATCGCTATCCCACCACCCTCAACCCTGCAGTCTATCGTGGCGTTGGGTGCTCCGTCTCGTCCTGCCTGCTCGTTATGGTGTCATCGCTGACCACCAGAGACACAACCATGCTGTGAAAGCCACTTGGATACTATGTTGAATGGCTTGGAGCCCCTCCTAGGCTAGCTGTTGATAGATTAAACAACCGTTTTTGGTTTTGATGCTGGCCAAACACTTGAGTTTGTGATGGTGACCCAAAATCGAGTATCAAGTATCGTATAATGTGGAGCAATGGGATGAGTGGCGATGGCATGTTGTTAATAATGTGGATATGGGGATGGCTCAGAGGACCAACTCGCTAGTGCGCTAACCACGTAGGCACCACGCCTTGTAGCGACCCAGATTCAATTCCCACCAGTGACATGCTACATGTCATCCCCTCCCTTCAACCCACTGTCCTGTGCCTCCTCACTGTCCTCTCCTACAAGGCACAAAAAGCCCATACAAATATATTAAAAAAAGAATAATATTAATGTGGATATGGTCAAAAGACCGAGGTTTTCTTTTTTCTCAGTGAGAACATTCTAATAAGATCAGAAAATGTGATTGGATTACAGTCGTCTGCAACCTTTAAGAAAAGGTCTTTACCTTCATATGACAAACCAAAATATCGATATTAATATCATTGTTAATTTATATTCTGATCTGTTTTTGTTTTCCAAAGAGAAAATATTCCTCCAACATTGTGTTGCTGGGGTTTTGGAAGGTTAGACACTGAATCAATTTACATGTGATTGTATCGTTAAAGGATGCAGGAAGGGGAATGTGTTTGTTTTGGTCAAGTGCTCTTTGCAGCTGACCCTAGGGGCACAGGACTCAGACATTTGTGTGTGTGTGTGTGTATGTGTGTGTGTGTGTGTGTGTGTGTGTGTGTGTGTGTGTGTGTGTGCACGTGAAGAGAGTGAGAGCCTACATAAGTCCACAAGTGCTTCGTTCCCCAGCCCAGCTTTCTTTTTCTGCCAGGACTTGGAGAGATAAAGGGGCAGGCAGTAATACACTTGAATATGAATCTAGCCTACGAGCAACCAAACACTTTGACTCTGTTCAATCTGCCCCTGGAGTCTCAAGAGATGGGGATAACATCAAGAGGAGGTGTTAAGGAAACACGGATAAGATGAACGGCATCTTATCCATATTTTATCCAGAATTGCAAGTGTCAGCCCTATAGATAAAAGCACTCTGTGCCCATTTTCTGTTTGTACATACTTTACTTGCGAAGAAAGAATAATTTTTGTCATTAGCAAAATTCAGCGGAAATTGGCTATTCTAGATTGTTATAAGTTCAGACAAGAGAGTTAGTTGTCTTTTGTGTGGTTTGCCTAACTTGGCCATGTCTCTGGCCCAGGGCCCCGGCCTAGCAGCTCCACACAAGGCTGAAGCATTTGTCTGCTTGTGGTAGCCGCACATACGGAATCTTGTTTATTTAGATTCACAATTTGGATCACTCTTCCACTTTGGTTGTCTCGGTTCCATTCAACTACATGTGATCAAAGACCAGAGATGATGTATTTGTCATTAACGGTCACACTTTGGTCTCCTTTGAGGATTAGTGAATTGCATTTCATAGAGAGGATATTTTCTGTTGGGCAAAACTCTCTGTGATTTTAAGGCTTTTACAATATTTCAATGTGTAATGCTTGGTTACTCATTTAATTGGTGTGCTGAAAAAAGCTAATAGGGTGCAAAAGCAACCTAGTAGGATCACAATGAGCTATTTTATCCAATAAATACCTCCATATCACCAGAAAAATGGATTAGGTACCAAGCATCTCTGCTGTTGTTGGTGTTAGTGCAGACTCTCTCTCTCTGTCACTCTCACACTGACTCACTCACTTTTCTTCTCTCTTTTTATTTATTTTTTAAATTAGGTGAAGTCTCTCACCCTGTTTGTGACCCACTACCCTCCTCTGTGTGAGTTGGAGCGGATGCATCCAGACCACGTAGCCAACTACCACATGGCCTTCCTGCTCAACGAGCCCCACACGGAAGCCCACGCTCGGGGTGTGTGTTGTGTGTTCCGGTCTGCGCTAGTGTGGACAGAAACACACATACAGTGCCATCTTTTCCTAAAAGATCACGTTATTTCATTATCTATAGTATTATCAAGCAGTAGGCAATACTTAATTTTTTTTTAAATGATGTAGTCTAAATGATCAAAGTAGTAACACTCCAGCAGCTATCTGTAAATCCAATGTTCTGCATGTGTGTGCCTTATGACAGAGTAGTAGGCGGTCAAAAATGTTTGATGCCGCCAGCTGAAAAACAACCAATCAGGGCTATTTTTGTAGCTACCGATCAGGAAAATTCTCTACAAAGTCAAGATCCTGGTTGCATTTCTCTGCTCATCTATGCTTATCTGATTGGACATTATGTGGTCGGAGGGCCTTAGGGCCATTACATTTTCAATGTAGTTGTTTTAATATTGGTGTCATACTGTCATTTAATTCGTTGATTGTGTGTGTGTGTGTGTGTGTGTTGGTCAATTAGATGATGATGTTCAGCCAGAGTTCATTACCTTCCTCTACCAGCTGACTGAGGGAGCAGCAGGGCGGAGCTATGGGCTAAATGTTGCACGTTTGGCTAATATCCCAGAGACAATACTTCACACAGCTGCAAAGAAGGCCCGTGACCTGGAGGACACCGTCAACACCCGAAGGTACACATACACATCCTTATATACACACACACACTCTCACTCTCTCTCTCTCTCTCTCACTCACTCACTCACTCACTCACTCACTCACTCTTTGTATAAACCCCCAGCAAATAACTCAACCAGCTTGAGTCAAAACCCGGAAAACTTGATTGGATCTGTACCGCAGAACCTATCATTAAATGAGTGTGATGTTGTGGAGGAAATCAAACTGCCGGGAACTACAGTCGGAGAGGGAAAATATCACACTGGGGCACACTTGATTTCAGTGTTGTGTGGACACTTCTGAACTAGAGAACACATCAAGGATTCTTGGAAAATCAACCCCGCTTACTGCTCAGTGGAGCACTGCGGCCTGAGACAAACTGCACCAGTGCGTGCTATGATGGAAGTTTTGAAGTGGTCTCACAATAACCGTTTTCACAATAACCGACTTAATGGTAGTTGCCATGTCACAAAGTCCCTGCAATGTTCTGTTTAGCACTTACACTTCGTATTTTGGCCACATTTTTATCACAGACAATCGGGACATCTACCGGAGACCACAGGCGACATTGTGGTTCGATCCATCCTCTGTTTTGGATAACTGGAATATTTTGTGTAACACCAATCCTCCTTCTATTCCTTATCTATTATAGGCAGTCCTTTCACACCGTCTTTATAAATGACATGGTTTCATTCTACGAGACTGACATGTCTATAGTGTGCTTCTTGTAACCACACGCCATTTATTATTGAGGCTTTTCCGTGCGATGTTGAAGAAATTTAGCTCAGGTAGGTGGCAAGATGTGGAGGTCGCCGTGGTGATTTACGTCACTGATTGTGACTCATTGGAAGGCGATGAGTATCCATCTTACATTCTCCTATATACTCGCTAGCTAACGCATGAAGCAGCGATGGATTAAACCATTTAAATCTCTTGGTGACTCTCAGATCAGCTCACACCTCGTCTGTCTACCTTCAATGGCCACATCTATGTTTTATCAAATAAAATCACAATTGAAATCAAATGTCATTGTTTTGTAATTGTTAGATCCGAGTTCGTCAGAGGCTTGTTTTGTGTGTTCCCTATTAATTGATTGAATTTATATAGCATTTGTCCAGGTTATGACACCTGATCCACTACCAGTACATACATTATTAACCATTTGTATTCCTGCCCTTCTATCAGCCTGACATGACCATGGTGTCTTTCCCAGGGGTCTCTAGAAGTTTGTATTTTAGGTTAATGATCCATGTATAGTTACAGTGCTTTGTCCTTGGGTTTCAAGCCATTTTCCCCTGACGTGTTATGATGGATGGAGGGTGGGTGGGGGGGGGGGAACCCCAGTAATATTAACAAATGTTGGATGAATGATGTATAACTAACCTACTGGGAGATGCTTAGCCTGGCGCTGTGTGTCGAATTAAGGAAGCACAGGGGTTTAACCTCAGATACCGGAAGGGAAAGTGGCTAAAAATCATCCTGGTCCTCATACTTAGTCATCATCAAAGAAGCACACTAACGTTTTTCCTTCTCTCTCCATATCTCTATCTCTCTCACTCTTTTGCATAGGACTTTATCTCTCTCACACAAACACACACGCACACCCTGACTCTTGCTGTGTGTCTCTCTCTCTCCCTCTCTCTCTTTCTCTCTCTTCTCTGTACCAGACAGCCCTGCTGAGAGTTGATTACTGCTTTCCATCTTCCTCGATAATCCCCACAATATGAAATATCTGTCACACACATGTGCAAACACACACACACTGAGGAATACCTCTTTCATGTCCGTCATCCTAATCCTGTTCATATGAAATGTTTGCCCTTTGACAGAGAGGGAGGAAGAGAGGGAGAAAGGGAGAGAGAGAGCCTTGTACAGAAGCGTGTCTGGACTAACTGGATACATTGACTGTAGAGGTTACATTTTTGTTTGTTTCTATCCGTCTGACTGTCCTTCCTGTCTTCCATTTCACTCCCTTCTCTACCCTCCCCCTCTCTCCCTCCTCACCTCCCCTTTCTCCACCCTCCTCTCTCGTAGGAAGAAGAGTGTTCTTCTAGATCTTTGGAGGATCTCGGACAGAGAAACGCTGAGGAACTGGACAGAGACAAACTCTTTGTCGCTGAACTGTTTAAATACTTGAATGCTAACACAAAGCCATACGACACACATGTCTGAAGTGGCACGTCGCTACACCAGATTTATAGGATTAGTCATTGAAGCAAAGCGTCTGTCTAGAAGTGACATCAAGTCTCTTCCTTTTGTTCCTGTCCTGTGTGTTGGATTCAGGAAGTATGGAATCTGCTGAGTGCGTGCTTGTGTAAATGACTGTTCATTACTTTATGTCATGTGTCATGTGTCATTTGTGGTTTATTAACATTTACAGGCAGTTGTGTCCAAGAAATAAAAAATTCTTAATTCCTCAGCATGCCAGATTTGAACAATGTATGTGCTGCTTAACAATGAGAGACCATAAAGAGTTTACAATGTAGCTTTGTCTTTTTCTTTTCTTCTTTTTGAGCACAATTGAATGCAGCAACTCATCTGCGTCGAGGAATTAAAGCCTTCTATTCCGCTCGTTCAAACAAGCAATCACCCAACAAACTCATGCTCCGCCTTTCATTCCTCCGACTCCAACAGGGCCCAACCTCCGAGATCTGCAGGCATCACTAGAGAGACAGAGAGCGAGAGAGAGAGAGAGAGAGAGTTAACCGGTGTCAAAGCCGATTACAGCTTATCTCGTCTGTGATGCGGTCACTGTCTGTCCACTTGAGGGATCTCCCGCCTATGAACAAGTCGCATTTCGTCCTTCCTGCTTCTCCCCTTAATTATTTGTCCCCATTGTTTTTGTTTGCATGTCAAAACGTTTAGCGCGGTAACATGGATATCGGGACGCGTTGGATTCGCAGGCGGACCTATTTAGCATGAGTTTTACTGCAGAAGTGCTTCCACAGGCGGACCAACTTTTCCGTTGGCCACGGGGCTAAATCAAAGCGGAAAGTTTACACTCGTCGTGGCAAACATGAGTTTAGTGTAAAGATTACATCTCTGGTTTTTGGTAAACCATTGGAAGGAGAAACAAAATGCAGAAAAGTGTCCGGTATAACGAAGGACACGCGCTGTTTCTGTCGCTGCTGGCGCGCAAGGAGGGAACCAAGCGCGGCTACCTGAGCAAGAAGACCACGGAGAACAGCCGATGGCACGAGAAGTTTTTCGCTCTTTACCAAAATGTGTTGTTTTACTTTGAAAACGAACAGAGCGCGCGACCTTCAGGGATTTACCTGTTGGAGGGGTGCACCTGCGAGCGCGCGCCAGCACCAAAGATGTCCACAGCAGGGAAAGAGCCCTTGGATAAACAGGTGAGGGGGGGGGGCGTTTACACCCAGCCGGAGAGAAACAACGCGTCTCTATTGTACTTGTTTCATCAGTCGATATAACTTTATATATATTTTAATGAATATACATAAAACATTTATATTGAGAGAGAGACATTGGGGGGGGGAGTATACTGGCCAGCATACTGGCCAGCAACGAAAATGATACCGTGTTCTTTATGGTTTTATTAGTCAATACAGCTGGTTAACCCTGAATGAATTATATTTATATTTATTATAATACGCTGGAGGCAGTAAAGCAACGGCAACTGCAGCGCGCAACAAGAGATCGAACGTCTGCGCAGCATTGTCAACCCAACGAGTTGGTTTTGATTTCATAGGTTCATCTCGTTGCTAGGAAACGTCAAACATATTCCTATGCATTTGGTGGCCGTTACTTGGTGTGCTGTTCATCAAAAACCGTTTGAGAGACGCAAAGGGTAGTGAACGTTCAATATTATACAGATGTAACACACACACACACACACACACACACACACCACTTTAATAATGTGTGTTTGATAAGTTAATTGATATTCACTCTATATTTTGACTGTGTGCTCATTGAGGTTAGTTTACAGACCTTTCCATCGTTTTAATTAATTTTCATTGCACACCAAAAAAAAAAAAAGGTTGGAGGCTATGAAAGTATAAGAACATTGACTCCATCGCATCATTACAGATATTCTGCATCCTTCAGATTCACCACAGCTTTTACCAAAGCTGTTCTGCTTGATGAGAGCAAACATGGAACATACATGGCTCAATCTGTGGTCCTGCCTGCACCACATAAGAAAAAACACTTCTGGATGTATTTAGTCCGTTAATACGGATAGCTGTATACAATGGAATAATGTGTAAACCTTCAAGCACAGCCTTACTTAATGGAGTAAATCCTTAAATACACAAGCCGTTTGTTTTAAAACATCTGATCTGATCCTATGGTTCCACTCAACATTTTTAAAACCATTTTCTGATTGTCAGACATCTTCGTGGTTTGGATTATAGGCTAAGCATTGATTAATCATTGCACATGGATGAATCGAATTGCTAATGCGATCCACATGCTACATTACTTATTGTTGCCAAGATACAATCAGCTGTGTTTTTGGTTAGCCTGTATGGTGCTTTGGGGCTTGGCTGGTTTGTCTCTCTCTCTCTCTCACTCTCTCTCTCTCTCTCTCTCTCTCTCTCTCTCTCGTTTTTGCTCTCCCTCTCTTTTCTCCTCTTTCTTTTTTGGCTCTCTATCTCTCACTCTTTCGCTCTCTCTGTTTTCATTGAAGTTGTAAGTAAGCTCCCAGACACACTGCATACTGCAAACCTGGAGTTCTCTCACAGTGTTAGCGAGCTGTGCGGAGGAAGAAGGGGGAGAGATGTGTCCCACTCTGTCTCCATCCACCTCCGTGGTTCCTATCGTTGGCTCCCCTCACGACCCAGTCTGCCAGCAACCAGCACTTACACACCCCCACATGAAACCCGGACGCACTAACACACCCCCACATGAAGCCCGGACGCACTAACACACCCCCACATGAAGCCCGGTTGTACTCACACTCCCCCACATTAATCCCGGGTGCACCCACACAGAGAACACAGACACACTCTCACCACCTCAGCATCTCTACCTTCCGCTCCTATGTCTCTCCCTTTCACATTTTATCTCTCACATGCACTTTCTCTCTCTCTCTCTCTCTCTCTCTCTCTCTCTCTCTCTCTCTCTCTCTCTCTCTCTCTCTCTCTCTCTCTCTCTCTCTCTCCCTCTCCCTCTCCCACACACACCCACCCTCGCTCGCTGGTTATGGAACTGATTTCCACAGTGAAGTGGTCACCAGTGTGATCAAACAGTTTTTGTGTTAAGCAGGTCTTCATGTAGAGACCTTGTCAGAGGATTCTATGAGTTTAGTTTGAGTTCAGAAATGGGTTTATATTTTAGTTGTGTGTCGGTGCATGAATTTCATGCACCGTGGGGTGAGTTCACAAGTACTGGCGCATGCAGGGTTCATCAGTCTGACTGCTTCAGGGTTCACACCTGTGACCTTTTGGTTGCAGAATCATCCGTTCTCATAAAGCAAAAATCGCCCAGATGGCTGTTGACGACCACCGAACATATTGCCCCTGTGAGTAGAGTTGTGAAAAGGCTCAAGAACCAGGGCCCTGTTTCAAGAAGCTGGATTTCTAGATGAACCGGATATGTTAAGTCAGAATTCAGGAAGTGCCAGAATTTTCAGTTTCAGATACCAAGATTAGACTACTCTCAATTCAGTTACCATGGCGACTCATGCTGCAAACCTGGAGCAAACCTTGTACATAGCAGGTTAGCTCTAAGATAACTCCGCCCACGACTGCAGTGGCGACTTCTTTATATTGTCTCATTGGCTTAGATGATGCCAACAACTTTATATGGTTATACCCAAAACGATTGTATTCCAAGCACTTTTCCTGTTGGTTAGTATTTTACCTTAGCCATCAACTGAACGTGGCGTGTCTAAATTTAAGTAGGCCTAATAGGCGATTTCTATATACACAATTAATTCAAGTGTTAACCCATGCCTACAGTAGGCTTTTTAAGCAGTGATTTAAGTGAAAGGTCTGAATAATGACACAATGGCTTCTCCCTTTGTCAGAGTAGCGCAGATCGTTCCTTGTACACTGGACACCAAGCCGTGGGATCTAGCAATACCGTAGCTGGGCTGCGGGGTCCGGAGTCCTTTTTCCATTGGCACTTTTGGTCGTGCCGAGTCAAACCATGCCACGCTGATATGCGTTTCCATCACCAGTTTAAACGCGCCGAGCTGTGCCAAGTCACTCCTGTGATGGACCATCTCTGGAGTAGGGCCAAAGCGCGTACAACGTAGATGTATGCTGGAAAGATCCGTCTACCAGCCTACCCAATGGACTGTAGCAACTGGTAGGATTATCTGTCCATCATACATCTAGGTGGACACTCCCACTTGTCACCAAGTCACAGGGCAGAGCAGATTTTGAAATGGCTTGTAATGGCAAATCACACCCACATCTGGTGGTAAAATACTGGCCCTTTAAAAATATCCTAGTATGCAACTTGAACCAAGGCCCAGGACACACATAGAAGTGTCTGTGGTCTGTGGACTAACATATATAATATACATTATTGACACATGATTTCATTGATCAGTTTGGAACATTGATCGTCAACATATTCAACATCGCCGTCCATCCATTGATGATTGTGGGATTTATATCAACGTTGACAACCATTGAAAGTTAACTATTACAAGCCAAATAAAACACAAACATTGCTGTGGAGATGGGAATAGATATTGTGAGGAAGGACGTTAAGAACGTTAAACACAAGTTCACAGCACAGAGATAAAAGGGCCACTTGTTAACAGCTGCTGGTCTCATTAGTCACACCGAAGATGCAGGCGGGGCTGGGGTAATGTCGCACAGTTGACGTGTTACACAGGACTTCCTGGTGCGTGTGCACCCATCCGCCCCATAGGCTAATTATTTCTCATTATGACACTTCTCTCTTAAAAAAAGGCATTTCCCGCTATTGCTCATGGCAATAGCGGGATGCTGATCCAAGATGCTGATCCTGCTCATATTACCTACAATACACACATACACATACATACACAAGTACATACACTCACTCCAAGGCATTCGATTTTTCCATTTGGATTTATTTTGTGTTTCAGTGGCCATTATGTATTCTTAATGTTGAACACAAATTATATATCTGACACTTTTATTGCAATTGAGAAAGGTAGTGCTACTTAAAATGTGGCTGTAAAAGAAATAAGTATATTTTAATTGCATAAAAAATAATCCCCAACAAAATATCCATACATGAATAGTCGTTTTGAGTCTAATGATCATGCTCTTATGGGTGGATCAATTAAAATGATTTGCTGGGAGCAGTTTTGTAAATTTGGCATGGCTAGATCTGCTCCAGGGCCTGTCCCTGAGCAGGCCTGCTTGGTATTGACTGGGAGTAACAACACAAACACACACACACACACACACACACACACACACACACACACACACACACACACACACACACACACACACAGGGACACACACAAGGACACAGACACACAGACACACACATAATACACACACACAGGGACACACACACACACACACACACACACACACACACACAGATGCATACACTGAGACAGCTCTACCTCAACTGTTAATTTACAGTACGTGTGCCTGCCTGCTGGCTGGTGTTTGGAGACAGGGCCTTGGTGACAGATGCTCCAGGGCCAACTAGCCTCCTTCACTCCCCACTGCTGTGCTGTCACTGTTGTTATTGTTGCTCTTGTTGCCATCCATTATAGATGTACCTGCTGTCAGGAGCTACAGGTGTACCGATAAGGGGGCAGTGGCATCTGGACACACACACACACACACACACACACACACACACACACACACACACACACACACACACACACACATTTCACATCGAGTACTGATTGAAATCAAATCTTTGATTTGTTATTCCGTTATTACATTGCACGTAAAAAAAAGAAGGGGATAAGTGGGCAGTATTTTTCATGGTAGTCAAGACCATAATTCATATGATTGATGTTGCAGCATTGTATTCCTTTGTCACCACCAGTGCTACAACACCGGTCTATGGCTTATGTTCCGGGGTTCCTGGCGTTGCGTCTCTGCCTCTATCTTGCATTAGGGATGCAGTGTTTTCTGCAGGAACCTCTGGAGGATGTAAAGGATGGGGATGCACGTGACATAACTACACAATGCAACAAGCATGCCCTCTGTAGCACACGCATGTTCCGACGTGTATGCGTCATTACAATATCCTTGTTACAGTGTAATAAGAGTAAGAACTGTATGATAAGCAATGTAACAACCTGTAACAGCATGTACATAGGCCGTGGTCAGCTCTTTGAGTATGAGATGGAAAGCAATCAGAGATAGCACCTGCTACTGAATCTGAGTTACGCTACAAGTGACATGCTGTTCCATACCGTTATTACTTATTAAGTAGATGCTGTTCTAACATGGCTTATTACACAGTACTACTCAACATGACAAGTGAACCCTGCCTTTCATGTGTGTGAGGCAGAGAAACAAAGGATAAGACTGGGATCTCTTAAGCACTGTAGGTAAACAGTGGAGGAGGGAAGGAGCAAAGTATTAATCTCCTTATAAACACACAGGTAATCCCTGATTAAAGCAAGATGTACGGATACAACAAGTTACCTTTTGTGCATTTTGTGTGTGTGTGTGTGTGTGTTATTGTTCTTGAACTTGTGTGCATGGATTCAAGCGGGCTAGTGTGTGTGAGTGAGTGTGTGCACGTGCTAGTGTTCTGTGCATGTTCTTCAACGTGTGTGTCTGTGCATTCTAGTGTGAGTCTGGGTGTGAATGTGCGTGAACGAGTGTGTTGTGCGGAGGAAACGGCAGCATCGGGAGCACTGTAAAAGGCAGCAGGGTGTGAGATGTTGACTCAGTAATTGCCACATTAGATGGTGCATCATTAGCCAAAATCAGGGGTGAGCATGAGACACAGAGTGTCTCTGCAGTCACATACGTCCTCAGCGTCTCTCTGCCACACGGCAAACGAGCAACACTTTCACATACCAGACCACTGTCTGCTAATGCAAGCCCCTCACTCAGTTTTACATAGATTCTGAAATACAAAGCGCTCATTTAGATTTTTACCATCTCTATCGTTTTGCAGGTTTCTCCTGACTATAGTATGGTCGTCAATATTGTTGTCATTGTCTATCGACACTGTGGGGCGATGACACCTTGTCAGAGCAAGTAAGTTCATTAGGGGTTTTGGTTAAACTGTACCTTGCATTAGTGGTGCACACATAGAATGATTCCTAATGCACCTAATTGTTTCCAAATGTGCATAACTCCCTTAAAGTTTTAACCCTGAAGTATTGCTCATTTACCAAGCTATTAGACATGAATTCATACGAAGATCTTCCCTTCTTCCGATTGGCTGTGAGCACAGGGTTGAACAATAACAAACGGTGGAATCTCTGTGAATTTCTCTGTTGCCATATAGCCATGTGTAGATTTCTAAAGGTACCAATCTTTCTCTCTGATTGTCTCCCTTGACGTTTAGAATAAGTATGCACACATACGTACTCACGCATACGTACGCACGCACACATCCATGTGGTCTCACATGCATCCACACACATCCACACACACACACATACACGCATATGTGCATGCTCACATGCAGCTGGCGATCGCGTTTCTGTAATGCTTATCGTCACCCTTCAGCAACCAGGAACATTACACAGAGAGACGCAAATTACACAGCAGATCTCAGCCACTGTTGCCGCTTAGATGATATCCTCTCAGTCTAATGACCTTCTCCCCTTCCCCACATCAGCCACATAGTATTAAATGAGCCTGCTGGAGATAAATGACAGTTTCCTCCAGATGTTCTTGTGTCAAATCCATGTGGGGATGAAAAATAGCACAGAAGGCAAACATATTGGTTTGCATTGAATGCATTTATCCAAAGCAACTGACAGTAAATTACAGGAAATCCAGATACATGTCTTTAGTAGAGGGTAGGGCATCTTGCTCAGGGAGGCCTATACAGGTTAGACTGCGGACACTGGGAGTTCAAACCCAGAACCTTTAGTTTGCCTGGGAGTCCAACACCTCAACCAACCTTTAGCACCCCCCCCCCCCCCCCTCCCCCGTATACAGCATCTGAGGGCAATGAGGGCATTCTTATTTTAAATATATATATTTTTTTCTAATCCTGTGTCAGGACCAAACTGATAACCTTGGTAATGTGACACGTGTTGCACAGCCCAACACACCACAACAGAATCAAAGCACGGACACAACGAACAGAACAGAAAGCAGAGAACAGCTGAGAGGTAGACGATGTGTGCAGACCTGTAGAAATGCTCAAGGATGTTGAAACCCCTCCATCTGAGTTGTGCGTCAGTCCGGACGATTAAAAATGGAGACGTGTGTTACTAGTGGGCTCTCCGTTAGCCCAGTCCTTGATCTTGTGTGGTTCGCTGGAGTGATGCACTCACCTCGCCTCCATTTGGAAAATGCATGCCATTCGATCTGTGGAACCCCAGCTGTAATCCATCCATTGAATTATGCTATTCCCACAGCCACCATCTTGATTTGCACATGTGGAAATATCTGTTAATCATATTTCTGTGAAATGCATAGCCATGTTTATTTGAAAATGCATAGACATTGTGTGTGTGAGTGTGTGTGTATGCGTGTGTGTGTGCGTGTATTGGAATAAAAGTTATAAAACGAGAACATCTGTCTCTATTGTGTTTCTGCCTTGCTTCAGGATAGGAAAACATGTTAAATTGTTGCTTTGTCAATATAAATGTTATAATTTATTGTTTTTTCGATGTCTCAAGGGTGAGGTAAATTGTTCGTTTGTGGCAGGGACAGAGAATGTGAAGATTTACAATAGGATGAGGATAAAAAGAATCTCCCTCATTCTTTCTCTCTTTCATCAATCTCGCCTCTCTATCTCTCTTTATCTCACTCAATCTCTATCCTCCCTCTCTCTCTATCCTCCCTCTCTCTCTATCCTCCCTCTCTCTATCTGTCTTGTCTAGATTTGTTTTAATGAAATTCTTCATGGTGTACGTAACACCCTGGGGTGGTTGAGGCTACATCTGAGCTGATCTTGGGAGTCAGTCATTTGTCCTGATCATATTATAGACTAGCAACAGCTGGAAAGACCTTTGAATCCCACATAGATCAGCATAGTCCTCCACCAAGCACCATTTTAAGGCACACTGCAACAGAAGCATATACTGCAGTATATTTAGGCTTAAAACACTGCAACGTATTGAAACGTAGAACACTGCAATGTATTGAAACATAGAACACTGCAATGTACTCAAGCATTGAATATTGCAATGTGTTGAATTAGAGTGTTAATCTAAGGGTCTTCTTTAATCTCCTGTAGACACTCTCCTTGTCACAGCCGTGGAAGTCAAATGGATAAATAAACAGATTCAGTTAAAACAGTTGGGGATGGAAATTAGAAAACGTAAACAGGGCACAGGCACCAGCAATTGCGGTTGCCATGGAAATGTTATCTTGTTGGGTGGTGGCACGACCCAAATATGGGTAGAAATATGCACTCTGTTAAGAAATGTTATGTAACATCCCTCTCTCTCTCTCTCTTCATCTGTCTCTTTTGAACTCTATCGCCCTCTGTCTTGCTATCTCTCTCTCTCTCTCTCTCTCTCTCTCTCTTTCTCTCTCTTGCTTGCTCCCTCTGTCAAAGATTATTAGAGCACAAATCATAGTAAGGGCAATACAAACCTGCCTATCCATGAATTGAAATGACATGCAAAAAAAATATCAAAGCTGCATTGCATAGTTGAAAGCGGTGGGAAGGTTCAATGGCACCACACCAGTGATGGTTGGGGCTAGCCTGCCCCCTCCCATCCCTCACCCAGGCTGTAGCCCAGCCATATTCCCCCTCACCCCCAGGGTGGATGTCTCTCTCCCTGGCTCTGTCTGGTTCAATGAGCCCCTACTATAAGGGACAGAGGCGCAGATGCAATGCAATGTATGGAGGGGGTTGGGGGGGGGGGGGGGAGGCTGGTTGGGTTTGACAACAAGAGAAGAGAGGACAATGGCAGCAGAGTGGGAGGATAGGTGAAGTGCACTGAGAGAGGAGAAAGGGAGAGAGAGAAAGGGAGAGAGTGTGAGAGAGGAAGAGAGAAAGTGTGAGCGAGGAAGAGAGTGAGAGAGGAAGAGAGTGAGAGAGAGAGAGAGGAAGAGAGTGAGAGAGTGAGAGGAAGAGAGACAAAGAAGGGGCCGAGTGCGGAGGGAAGAGGTGGGTGGATGAAAAGAGTGGAGGGGAGAAAGTCCATGCCAGCCTGCAGTTTTCTCTGTTTTCCCTGCCTAAGAATAGCAGCTCTTTGGCTAACCCAGTGCCCCAGGACATGACCGGTGGAATAAAAGCCTCGTTCGCTTCAAATGGTGCCTGGTGTGGTGTGTGAGTGCGTGTGTGTGAGTGTGTGTTTGTGAGGCAACTGTGTGCATGTATCCATGCATCCCTTTCCTCTTCGTCATTTTGTCTGTGCATGTGCAAAGGTGTGTGTTGTATGTCTGTGGATCCATTCTCCTGTACAATGGCGTGTGTGTGTGTGTGTGTGTGTGTGTGTGTGTGTGTCTGTGTATGTGCGTGTGTCCATGCTCCTCTACAATGGCATGAGTGTGTGTGTGTGTGTGTGTGTGTGTGTGTGTGTGTGTGTGTCTACTGGCTCCTAGTTTGGGGAGGTAGGTTAAAGAATGATAGAGACACATGTAATTTCAGAATTAAAGTGTGGACTGTGGCTGTGGTCGGGTTGGTGGGCAGGGTGTGGGGGTTAATTGAAAGTGATAATAACAGGCTTGTAAAAGGACCAGGAAGAATGATAAGACTGATGACTGAATGATAAGAATGAAAAATCATTATTTTATCTGCATATAGCTGCCCACCCTTCTGTTTCTCCACCGTTTCTCTCTCTGCCCTCACCATACACCCCCCCCCCATACACACCCACCCACCCACTCTCTCTCTCACTCTCTCTCCCTCTCTCCCTCTTGCTCTCTCTCTCTCTCTCCCTTTCCCTCTCTCTCCCTCTCTCAATTTCTCTCTCAATCTCTCTCTATCTCTCCCCTCCCTCCATCTCTCTCTCTCTCCCTCTCTCTGTTGTCTATTCTCTGAGCTTCTCCTTTATGTAATGAACAACCTTGGAAACTTTATGTAATGAATTTGGCTGAAATAATGAGTGAAGTTCCTCAAGATAAAATCAAAATGTGATGTGTATAATGGATACTTAATATCCATTATACATTACATTATACATTATATATATACTGTGTGTATATATATATATATATATATATAAAGTGACACACATAATGACAAATCTATGTGTGTGTTTTACAGTCTTACCAGTGCTGGCATAGGCCTGACATTGCACATAAACCTGCCACATTTGATCCGTCTCTTGTCCCAGGGGACATATCATTGATCTCTTTTTATCATCATAATCACAACATTATCCATTGGCTTTTTGTGGAAATGATGAGTAGCATTGATGTTGGGGTAAAGAGGATTTCCTATCTATTTCTGTATGGGTAATGATCGACAGATCCCCTAATCTCAATTGGATAAGAGGATCTGTCAATCATGACCCAAGTACCCACACATCTGATCTGGGCTCTGTTAACCATGGTTATGTAATGAACTTCTTCCACTGTCTCCTCCTAGCATTACTTCCTCATCGTGTTCGGACATGACGGACAGAAGCCCCTGGAGCTGCGGATGGAGGAGGAGAGCGAGTGTGATGAATGGGTGGAGGCCATCCAGCAGGCCAGGTAGGATGGAGGAGGAGAGCGAGTGTGATGAATGGGTGGAGGCCATCCAGCAGGCCAGGTAGGATGGAGGAGGAGAGCGAGTGTGATGAATGGGTGGAGGCCATCCAGCAGGCCAGGTAGGATGGGGAGGAGAGCGAGTGTGATGAATGGGTGGAGGCCATCCAGCAGGCTAGGTAGGATGGAGGAGGAGAGTGAGTGTGATGAATGGGTGGAGGCCATCCAGCAGGCCAGGTAGGATGGAGGAGGAGAGCGAGTGTGATGAATGGGTGGAGGCCATCCAGCAGGCCAGGTAGGATGGAGGAGGAGAGCGAGTGTGATGAATGGGTGGAGGCCATCCAGCAGGCCAGGTAGGATGGAGGAGGAGAGCGAGTGTGATGAATGGGTGGAGGCCATCCAGCAGGCCAGGTAGGATGGAGGAGGAGAGCGAGTGTGATGAATGGGTGGAGGCCATCCAGCAGGCCAGGTAGGATGGAGGAGGAGAGCGAGTGTGATGAATGGGTGGAGGCCATCCAGCAGGCCAGGTAGGATGGAGGAGGAGAGTGAGTGTGATGAATGGGTGGAGGCCATCCAGCAGGCCAGGTAGGATGGAGGAGGAGAGCGAGTGTGATGAATGGGTGGAGGCCATCCAGCAGGCCAGGTAGGAGGGGGGCTTCCGATTTTTGGTGGAAACGGAGTCGATGTTAGAGTATGAAGCAGAACTGAAGCAGTACTCTATTAGAAAAGAGTCAAGCGTGACGGTTCCCCGTTTATGTATCTTAACTGCACTGAAAGTCGCTTTCAGCAAAAGCATCTCCTAAATTAGTTTTGCTAAGCTTGAAATTCAGTGAGTATAGCCCTAAATATTATGCAGTGCTCTGGTAGCCATGGTAATGTTATTTTTTTAACATACATCATGCTCAACTCATTTCATACATTTCATTACTGCAGATGTTAAATTAATTACGTACAGAAAACCTAAGGAACCCACGTATCAACCCGCTGTTTTTTAAATCAAGAAACTGTAAATGAAAATGTACCCTATGCTTCCTATATTACTAAGACGTTTGTCATTTGTAAAAGTAATTTGTGGTCATATTTCCGAAAATTGCTATAACCTGGGACGTGTTCTAGGACGTCTAACAGAGCGGTTGTAATCCTTTAAATTTGGACTATGAATTATGTTACTTTGAGTAAATTGTGTGTTAAAATAACAAACGGTGTCTAAATGTCCCTTAGTTCTAGCATGTGGCTGTGTTTGCTGGTCACACTACTATACAACCTGAATCAATGGTGAATTGATGTTCTGTGCATTTTACAAGAATGAAGATAAATATGTAATATACTTCCCTTAGAGTGGATTTGTTTACACCGTTCTTTCAATGAATCGTAAACCGGACAAAAGAGTGTTTCTGTTTCCATGCGAGGGGTTTTCAGTGTCTAGTCTGATGCACTGGTTTTGTTTTCAGTTATTCTGACATAATAATTGAGCGTGAGGTGCTGATGCAGAAGTACATCCACCTGGTTCAGATTGTAGAGACTGAGAAGGTGGCAGCCAATCAGCTCCGCACACAACTGGAGGACCAGGACACAGAGATCGAGAGACTGAAATCAGAGGTACTGACACACACACGCACACACAAACACACACACACACACACACACACACACACACACACACAAGGGCACGCACAAACAAACCTGTGCACCCAGACTCATGCACACACACACACACACACACACACACACACACACACACACACACACACACACACACACCCACAAGGGCACGCACAAACAAACCTGTACACCCAGACTCATGCACTCACACACACACCCACTCACACTCACACACACACACACACACCAACACACACCAGGCCAGGGGTGGGTAGAGCAGCGTGATCACAGTGTAGGAGGAAGGTGACATGGCTCAATAAGACAAGCCCATCGTCTGCTTAACAGACAGATGCCCAGCCATCATGCTTATCAAACACACCACACTCTGCTGAGCTATCCGCCACGTGCTACAGCACACACACACACACACACACACACACACACACGCTCGCAGGCCTGATGTATGCACTCTGATGAATTCATTAACTAAACATAAATAAATATTAGATACATGTCCAGACACACACTCACACACATACACAGACGCATTCTCATATCCAAACTAACATGCACTCAACGTCACTGTTAATAAAATGTGATTAGTTTAACATAATCCTTTCAGACACATGCACACACACACACACACACACACACACACACACACAAACTGACACACGTAACAAGGTCATGTTAATTAGATCAATGACTATGTCCCAGAGAGGTAAACAATAAGGGAATTTTACCACAATATCTTCCAAACGAACAAGATTTACAATCTGGAGAAGGATAGATGTATAGTATGTAATATATATTGTGTGTCAGTGTGTGAGTGCGTGTGTGATCATAATTGTGTTATATGGCTGGCCCTGCGAAAGTGGGATTTGATTCTGCATAGTTTATGCATATGATGGGTGTAGGTGTTTATATGATTACAAAGAGTGTCTTTGCATCTGTTTGCGTGTCTGTGAGTCTGTTTGTGTGTGCGTGTGTGTGTGTGTCTGTGTGTGTATGCGTGTCAGTGAGTCCGTCTGTGTGTGCGTGCACATCGGTGTGTGTGTGTGTCTGTGTCTATGTCTATGTATATGCGTGTGTGTCTGTGTCTGTTTGTGTGTGTCTGTATCTATGTCTATGCATGTGTGTGTGTGTGTGTGTGTGTGTGTGGGGGGGGGGGGTGTCATTTAGTGGTTCCAGAAGGAGTCATTGGTGTGACTGTAGAAGGGCTGCCCATCCTCCCAGCGGGCATATAGGCCTGTGTTCACCAGGGCTGCTCTCCCTGCTCCTCTCCCATTGTCAGACTGAACTGTTAAATATGAGTCCCAGCAGTGTCACATTAGGGTATTTTAATTGTTCTTCTCTTATAGATGAATGGAGACTCTTCCTCTGTGACAGTGCCACTATAGCCTCTCCATTCATTCATTTCAATGAAGCATTTCCCTGCACCATGATTCATGTGTGTTTACAGAAAACATTTGCTGCATTTTCTCCACTGAGGGCATACCATTGAACCCTCCTAGTTTGTTGTGTTTTGGGCCTCCCAACCAGTTTCGTCACACTCCTATGGGAGACACAAAACACAATAAAACACTTGAAAGCCATTCACAGTGTCAGGGCGTCTAAATGCTGGTGTAATCCAGGCTGAGCAGCTGTTTGGCTCCAGGGTAGAAGGAAGCATGATTATATCATGTCTGCTCTCCTTCGTTTTTATTCTCGTACTACGTCTTTGTCAGCGTTTAACTTGGATAAACAATATACTTTTACAAGCCCTTTCTGTCTTACTGTAGAAACCCCACTAATGGATTGAACAGTGTTTCTTGTTTAGAGTAGAACAAGCTGTGTTGGAGAATAGGGTCCCTGCTCCTTGCAGTGGTTATAACTTACTGAGAGGATTTGGTCTGCAGTGTGGAGATAATGAGCCAATAGACTTTAAGCATTTAGACACATCAGCCTAACGAGTTTCCTCATGAATAAAGGATGACGTCTTGTAGTATCGCAGTGTTTGTGTATGCGTTTGTGTGTATCTTTGTGTGTGTGTTTTGTGTGTGTGTCTGTTTGTGTGTGTGTGTGTGTGTGTGTATGTGACTGTGTATCTGTACACAAACCTCTCAATCGTGTGTGTGAATGTGTGTGGGAGTTTCTGTGTGTGTGTGTGTGTGTGTGTGTGTGTGTGTGTGTGTGTGTGTGAGTCAGTTTTTCACATTAGTTAGTACAACAAAAAACAGGTACAGTTTATGGAACTTCAGTTGGCTTTTTTCTATCAAGAAATGCAAATGTTCCATACAATCATGAATTAAGCAACGCATGAATTAATTCAATTAAATACACCTCAAATGATGGCAACATTTAAAACTAAAATACAGATACCCTTTTGGAGGCACCATTTTTTCTGTCTCACTCTCTCTTTCTGTCTGTCTGTCTGTCTGTCTGTCTGCCTGTGTCTTCTCGTTATTCGATATTCATATAATATCTAATATCATTAAAACAGGTGAATAAACATCTCTTTATTAAATGATCCCTGTAGATAAACTCAGATGCTCTGTTGTTTTTATTGATAGATTATTGCTCTTAACAAGACCAAGGAGAGAATGCGTCCCTACCATGTGAACCAAGAAGATGACGACCCAGATATTAAGAAGATCAAAAAGGTAACATTTCTGTGTGTGTGTGCGTGTGTGTGTGTGTGCGTGCATCTGTGTATGTGTGTGTGTGTTTGTATAGAAGTGTCTCGATCTTTGTTTATGTTTGTGTGAGTCCATATGTGTGTGCGTCTGAACACCCATATGTCATGAAGGTTTGAGGGATTTCATGTTAATACCTGCAGGCTGGGATGTAAGACACGTACAAAAGCCGATCACCATATCCCATTGCGGTGGGTCTTCTTGTGTTAAAGATTTCGTTGTTGTCTATCTGCCCTGGGACATTGACGTGCATGTACAGTAATGTTGATGTAAACATCATGGTATATGCATATAGAGGGATTTGGTGTGAGTCCCTTGGTCTTGGGCTTCTGCACTTCTGGGCTTCTTGCTTCTTGGCTTCTGGGCTTCTTGTATGGAGCTAAAGGTAGCTGGTTCCACCACCGAGGTACTGCACATGCGAGAGTCTGGACGGTCACAGCCTCCACTCAGTGGAGGCTGTGCCAGAAGCCCTTCATTAAGCGACCTCAGGTGTCCACTAATGAACACATGCTTGTATCTGCAAAGACATCCGGAATGGCCATCTCAATCATAAATCAAGCATGGTATTAGATTCAGATTCAGATTACTTTAGTAATCCCAAGGGAAATACCTTTTTGTTTATTTTTTATTCAAAAATGATTTTGAATAAACAAATGTTTTATTTATTAAAATTATTATTTTGTTTATTATTATTATTATTATTATGAGTAGTAGTAGTAGTCGTAGTGGTTTTATTAATATAATTCCATGCAAGCACAGTGTGTGTTTGTGTGTGTGGTTGTGTGTGTGTGTGTGTGTGTATGTGTGTATAAACAGCATGGCACTCACGTGCGTGCATGCGTACAGTTCCTGACCGAATCTCTACCACCTACATTCATAATGCATTGTTATTCATTGTTGATTATTCCAGGTGCAGAGTTTCATGCGGGGCTGGTTGTGTCGGAGGAAGTGGAAGATCATAGTGCAGGACTACATCTGCTCCCCGCATGCTGAGAGCATGAGGAAACGGAACCAGATTGTCTTCAACATGGTGGAGGCAGAGACAGAGTATGTACACCTGCACTCAGCCCACGCTTTGCCAGTGGTCCTCAAACTAGTTTGACTCATGTCCCCTCGGCGAGTGTTCTCAAGTGGTCTAGCCTCAGGACCCTCATGCGTCATTAGTCATTAAGTCGCGACCCAAAAAATATATAATGATGTACCAATATTGCAGTAATAACTCAGTGAAAGTGAAATTCATGGACCTTCAAGATAAAGGGTCGGCATATGCGCTGCAACCCACTCAAAATGCCCTCAACCCACCAGTTGAGAATCAATGCTCTACGATATGTTTTTCAGCCAAATACCCCTTTCACAAGCACATAAATTAACAAAAATGTAAATGAATATACATAATAGATATATTTGGTGTAAACATAAACATGAAATGGGTGTTGCAAATACTTACAGTATAGTGAGAAACATGGGCTTTTGCTTCACTTTTGAATATTGAAATTCATTGGAAAGATTTACCAAACTTGTATGTTAGTATTCCGATTTTCTTCTTCTGCTTTTCATCAGGGTCCTCCATCACCCTGTTTGTTTTTATTAGCGTTAATGACTGCCTCACTCTACATTATCCCTTACTTAAAGGTTTGCCATACCGTTAGCTTCTGTCTGTGCCACAACCTGCTATTTACAATGTTAGCCTGCATGCTCTAAAGGAATAAGACAAAGAGATAAGAGTTTGACTGATAATTGAAATGCATAATAGTAGCTTCTAGAAGGGCTTCTACTATGCAGAATAAACCAAATTGTTTTTCTTGTTGCTAGTGCTTCAGTCTAAATGTTGCCTTGATCTCAACATTCCCCTATGAGCACTTACTCAACCTCCACCCACCCTACCACCCAACCCTCCACCCAATTAATATTGTTTGCTCAAGAAATGGCCCGCATTTACTGTTGCTAGCACTGATTATAATAGCAGTTACACAACACAAAGTTTGTATCTCTCCACAGCAGAAAACACACAGCTCATATGACTCATGTTTCTCGTACACTCATCTCATTAAATAAGGGGGAAAAGGTAAATCAAGGATGAAACAAGGCTGAGGAAGTGGAAGATGTTGATTAGCTCCCAGCAGAGAGTAACAACTAAAGACAATAGAATAGAATGAATAGAATGAATCACTCTTTGGATTAACTGAATTGCTTATCTGACGTTAACATTGGAATAGATGCAGTTGGGTTCGCAGCTCCAGATGTTGCATGCTGCGTGTGATGCCGGTAATCCTGGGAGCTGAGTGGAGGTTTTTATTTTAATTGGCAGGTACGTGCACCAGCTGTACATCCTGGTCAACTTCTTCCTCCGACCCCTGAGGATGGCTGCCAGCTCCAAGAAACCCTCCATCAACCATGATGATGTCAGCAGCATTTTCCTGAACAGGTGTGGTTGTGCACATCATGAGTGCATGCAGCTTCTCTCTCTCTCTCTCTCTCTCTCTCTCTCTCTCTCTCTCTCTCTCTCTCCACCCCCCCTTTTCTCTCTCTCTCTCTCTCTCTCTCTCTCTCTCTCTCTCTCTCTCTCTCTCTCTCTCTCTCTCTCTCTCTCTCTCTCTCTCTCTGTGTGTGTGTGTGTGTGTGTGTGTGTGTGTGCATCCTTGATATCCCTTCCATTCACCAACAATTTTTTTTGTAATCCTTATTTTTGAAAGAGCATTTCGGTGATCACGTGCCAGATAGATAAACTGAAAATTATGTCATGGATTTCAGGAACCAAACACATCCTGTCTTTTGTTGCTGTTTGATTAGCTGTTTGTTGTATCCTCAGTGAAACCATCATGTTTCTACATGAAATTTTCCACCAAGGATTAAAAGCTCGGATAGCCAACTGGCCGACTCTGGTTTTGGGTAAGACACACACATGCAGAGACACACACACATACACACACACACACTCACACACACAAGCACACACACCTCCTACACACACATGCAGAGACACACAGACTAGCACACACATATATTGTTTTAAAATACCATCTCTCTACGTACGTAAAAAATCCCGTAATTTACCTCAGTCAAACAATCAGCCCCCTCCATGTATTCCTGTCACCTAGGAGACAGACTCCTGAGTCTCCAGAGAGAGACTGAATGACATGCATGGCTCTGTCCCCACAGCACTGGTTACCTCACCCAGCTCGGTGTCCTATTCTACCAGCGGCTGACTTGGTTTCACACGTAGGGATGTGTTTTACAACTGCCATTCAAACAGATTTATTTATTTGGGAGTACATGTTGGACATGTACTGAAATGCGGGTCTCATGAAATATGAAATAGAAAACATTATGTGTAAGTGAAAAATGCTTGAATCATACCAAGCATTGATGCATTTCAAGTAGAGAATGAATGGCGTTACATACAAGACTGATAATGCATGTGTTGTACATGCCAAGCAGTGACTTCAGATTCAGGGATGGTGAGGCAGTTAAAATGCAATCATTGGATGACATTGGATGACACATTCACAGACATACATAAAATCATGTGTGTGTGTCTGTGTGTATATTTGTGTGTGTATGTGCTTGAATGTGTGTACGTATGTGTGTGTGTCTGTGCTTGTATATGTGTGTGTGTGTGTCTGTGTATGCCTGTGCCTGTGTGTGTATGTCTGTATGTGTGCACGTGCTTGTGTGTGTGTGTATGTGTGTGTGCCTGTGCCTGTGTGTGTGAGTGTGTGTGTGTGCCTGTGCCTGTGCCTGTGCCTGTGCCTGTGTGCGTGTGTGTGTGTGTGTGTGTATGTTAGCATGTGCCTGTGTGTGTGTGTGTGCTTCTGTGTGTGTGCCTGTCCCTGTGTGTATGTGTGTGTGTCTGTCTGTCTGTCGGTGTGCACGCACCTGTGTGTGTTTGTATGACCACATCTCTCTCCATCCACAGCGGACCTGTTTGACATCCTGCTGCCCATGCTGAACATCTACCAGGAGTTTGTGCGGAACCACCAGTACAGCCTGCAGGTGCTGGCCAACTGCAAGCAGAACAGAGACTTTGACAAGCTGCTGAAGCAGTATGAGGCCAACGGTGCCTGCGAGGGCCGCATGCTGGAGACCTTCCTCACCTACCCCATGTTCCAGGTGCACACACACACTCACACACACACACACACACACACACACGCAGGCATGCATACATACACACACACGCACATGCACGCATGCACACATGCACACACACACACACACACACAAATACACACACATGCTTGCATGTGTACGCACACACCCGGACACACACAGGCACATGCAAGGGCACACACAGGCGTGCACACACACAGGCGTGCACACACACACACACACACACACACGTATGTGTTTGTATTGTTATATACACACAAAAGCCCATACATATACACACAGCCATCCCACATACTCACATCAAAATATTTGATCATCTAATGCGTTCAATGTTTATATATTTCATATTTCTCCTGTGCTCTTCTGTCAGATCCCCCGCTACATTATCACCCTCCATGAGTTACTGGCACACACTCCTCACGAGCACGTGGAACGGAAGAGTCTGGAGTTTGCCAAGTCCAAACTAGAAGAACTGTCCAGGTATATTCAGGATTCATATCACATAATAATGTCTGGTGTCCATTCAGTTTAGATCTGATGTCCTTTTTATCGATGTGTCTAGTGTACCACGTAAGCATATTATAAAGAATATATGTATGTTTGACATACGTTTCTGTGTGTGTCTCTGTTGTATGTGTGTGTGTGTGTGTGTGTTTATGTGTTTTTGTGCATGCGGCCCTGTGCGTGCATGTGTGTGTGTGCCTGTGCAAATGTGTGTGTGTGTCTGTCTTTGCTGTGTGTGTATGTCTCTGCTGTGTGTGTATGTGTTGTGTGTCCCAGGGTGATGCACGATGAAGTGAGCGACACCGAGAACATCCGTAAGAACCTGGCCATAGAGCGCATGATCGTGGAGGGTTGTGACATCCTCCTGGACACCAGCCAGACCTTCGTTAGACAGGGTCAGTATCATATCATACAGGCTGGGGTGTGAATCCACCAATGCTGTCTGCTCATGCATCTTTTATGTTCACGTATACATAAAAGTACACACAGACACACATACCCTCACGCACACATATGCTGTCACCCAAACACTTGCGTGAACACACATGCTCTGGCAAACAACCATGCTCTGGCAAACACACAAAGAAACACACGCACACATACACACATAACCACGCACACATGCACACATCTACACACAGGTAGGCCGTAGCTATCTTGGAACTTCATAGGACATTGTGAGATCTCTTCTACATGAAACACACCACATACATCAAACAATGTTTTTCACAGACAGACAGACAAACTGAGAGATGCTGTGCCACCCCCTCCAGGTTCTCTGATCCAGCTGCCGTCGGTAGAGCGAGGCAAGCTGAGCAAGGTGCGGCTGGGCTCGCTCTCCCTGAAGAAGGAGGGCGAGCGCCAGTGCTTCCTGTTCACCAAACACTTCCTCATCTGCACGCGCAGCTCCGGGGGCAAGCTGCACCTGCTCAAGGTGAGCCGCGGGGCAGACGACCATCACTGGCCAATGGACACAAAGGGTGGACAACATTCCAAAGGGTCAACATTCTGCTTTAAGTCAGTAGCAGAGCCAGCATTGACAGAAACAACTGACTACTGAAATATATGACATGGTCGTGACATAGTTCAAAGTTCAAAGGTTGGCATGAAAACTGTTTTTTTTGCTTAATCTGAGAATGCAATTAAAAAAGAAAACTAAACAGTGTGATAACCTAGCAAAGACACTGCCCACACTGTCCATTGGTGAGACTTCAACAGTCTATAGTGACCATTTAACACAGTACCCAAAGGTGTTATGTGTTAAAAGTCTGTTTGACATGTGTTTTTCTCTTACAGCAGGGCGGAGTTCAGTCCCTTATCGACTGCACACTCATAGAAGAGCCAGACGCGAGTGACGAGGAGTGTGAGTTAATGTAAACAGAGTTGATGTATGTGCGTGTGTGTGTGCCTGTTATTTATGAATGTGTGAGTTTATGTGAGTGTGTCTATGCCTGTGTGTATGTGTTTGTGTGTGTGTGTGTGTGTGGTGTGCTTGTGTGTGCCTGTCTATGTATGTGAGTGTGTGTGTGTGTGTGCGTGCCTGTGTGTGTGTGTGTGTGTATGTGTGTGTGTGTGTGCCTGTGTGTGTATGTGGGTGTGGGTGTGTCTGTGTGTGTCCAGATAGTTTGGAACAGACAGGCTCTCATGGACTCATTAAGCCACCTCTCTCCTCAAGCAGGTTAATTAGGCATCGGAGAATAAAATTGCTCTCCTCCAAATATCAGATAGCTACCCCCACACTCCCCACCACCTCTCCTCCACCCTTCTTTAAATGCCAGCGTTTGATCCCGTGTCATCACAGGTCCATTAATTTCTCGGAGGGTTCTTTCAACGGACAAGTAAATTGGCCGTCTCTCTGCCACCACCACCACCCAAGCGGTAACACATCATGCGGACACACTCCAACGGTCACGCACACTTGAACTCAACAGACCTCAACACTTACGCCTTTTCTTATTGCTCAAAGGGCGAATGGGGTGGGGGGGGGGGGGGGGGGGGGGGGGGAGTGGACTAAAGACAATGGGTTCACTTCATTAACCCCTTTTAGTTGTTAGTGTGTGTGTGCTTGTGCGTGTGTGCGTGTGTGTGTGTGCGCGCGTGTGTGTGTATGTGCGTGTGAGTGTGTGCTGGTGTGTGTGGTTGTGCATATGCGTGTGTGTGTGTGTGTGCATTGTATGCATGAGCCTGCGTGTGCCTCGGTTCCTCATTACCAATCGTATGATGCAGAGCAGTCTTTTTTCAACAGAATGTTGTTGTTTACGTTGTGTGATCAGCTAAGAGCGGCAGCACCGCGTTCGGCCAGCTGGACTTCAAGCTGGTGGTGGAGCCCTCCGACTCCCAGGCCTTCACAGTGGTGCTGCTGGCACCGTCGCGCCAGGAGAAGGCAGCGTGGACCAGTGATATCAGCCAGGTAACTGTGGTCTCTCAAGCATGCAACTACACAAACACCACAGAACCACCAGTGTCCCCCCGGACCAATGAAACGGCTTGGTGATAAACACACACAGACAGGGGTGTGGCTTCCCCCCTGGGAGAGGAGTGTGTTCGGTTCCATCTCTGTAGAGCAGTGTCTAACTATCACACAAACACTTACACAAACACTTACACAAACACACACACACACACACACAAACACATGCAAACACAAACACGTGCATGCACGCATGCACACACACCCAAACACACACAAACACACACGAACATCCACAGAACATCGCACCAGCATGTTGTTCTCCAATTCGTCATGAAATAATATGTTGGAATATTAAATGTTTAATATTTTACCAACTGAATCTTTGTAAATTATTGAAAAGATTAGTCTCAACTTTATGGGGAGAGAAAGAAGACTAGACATAGTCTTCAACCCCTTCCTCCACACCTACTTAATGAGCACCAAAACTCATTTAGTCTTACTCTCTTTCGCTTGGTATCCCTCACTGTCTCTCTACCAGATATTCTCTCAACTTGTCTCATTCTCTTTTTGTTTCTCTTACTGTCTCCCTACCACATATTATTTTGACTTGCCTCTCTCTCTTTGCTTCTCTCAATGTCTCTCTACCATTTATTATTTTAACTTGTCTCTCTCTCTTTGTTTCTCTCAATGTCTCTCTACCATGTATTCTTTTGACTTATCTCTCTCTCTCTTTATTTCTCTCGATGCCTCTCTACCATGTAATATTTTGACTTGTCTCTCTCTCTCTTTGTTTCTCTCAATGTCTCTCTACCACCTGTCTCTCTCTCCCGCAGTGCATAGACAACATCCGCTGCAATGGCCTGATGACCAGTGTGTTTGAGGAAAACTCTAAAGTCACTGTTCCCCATATGATCAAGTACGTCTCTTTGGTGTGTGTGTGTGTGTGTGTGTGTGTGTGTGGTGTGTGTGTGTGTGTGTGTGTGTGTGTGTGTGCGTGTGTGTGGAAACATCGGTATGGATCATGTTCCTTACACATAGTTTTTAATTTCTGAATATCCATCTGTTTCCTGTCCTAAATATCTATTCCTATTTTTGTATCTGCATCAGTAATCACTTTTCTTTTGACGTTAATAACCGCTGAACGGTCACCTGTGCCCGGTGATGTGTGTTGTACGTGTGTGCGTATTGTACCCATCAGATCCGATGTGCGTCTCCATAAAGATGATGTTGACATTTGCTTCAGCAAGACGCTCAACTCCTGCAAGGTCCCGCAGATCCGCTACGCCAGCGTGGAGCGTCTGCTGGAGAGGCTGACCGACCTGCGCTTCCTGTCCATCGACTTCCTCAACACCTTCCTGCACACCTACCGCATCTTCACCACCGCCGCCGTGGTCATGGACAAGCTGGCCGACATCTACAAGAAGCCCTTCACCTCCATCCCCATCAGGTGAGGGACGGCCCACGCAATGAGCCCGGAGCCGTGAAGAGCTGGGCCCGTGAACACAGGCCACATTGCCCACAACAGACAGAAGCGTTTGTGTGTGTGTGTATATATATATATATATATATATATATATATACAAAAAAAATATATATATACAAATATGGAAGAAGAGGAAGAAGAACTATAAAGATATGTATATATGTTTATAGTTCTTCTTCTTCCTCTTCTTCCGTATTTGTATAAATACATATACACACATGCAAGCAAACAACTGTAGTACCACAAGCACACACACACACACACACACCCTCACAAACACACAAAAACACACGCACACAATCTCCATATAAAACAATAAATGTTACCTTTACCGGCAGGAGTTACGGCTTTATGAATAAGCCCTTTTATCTGTCTCTCTATGTTTGTGTTGACGCCATAATGTTGGTGAATGGGTGTGTGTGTGGGTGGGTGTGTGTGTGTATGTGTGTGCATGTCTCGGTCTTTGAGTGTTCCCTTTGCGCTTTGTATGATTTTTCCCTCCATTTGAATCCCTAAACGATGGAGTCAGATGTAAAACATGGCTCCAGCCCTAGCAGCCATCAACCTCATCTGCCTACAGGCTGAAATACATACCAGTGTGTGAGGAGGAGCCAATCCAACATTGTTGCACTTGGCACAACCATAGGAATATGTTGTGTGGCAGATGGGAAGTTTCTCTCTGGCTCTCTCTGGCTCTCTCTCTCTCTCTCTCTGGCTCTCTCTCTCGCTCTCTCTCTCTCACTCTCTGCTTCTCTCTCTCTTCGGTTCTTATCTCAGCCAGCATGTTTATGTTTGTTTCCAAGCCATTTCACACTCCTCCACACAGCCAACCTGTAACCAGCTGTACTCCGCTGCTCTCTGCTCCTACTATTCTGCGCCACTCAGGATCAGTGTGAATTTGTATGGTATCTGGTGGTAGCTCTCGTTATTCTCACCCCTGTCCTGGTGTCTGTCCGTCTGTCCCCGCTGTGTCCCATCCCATCCAACCGCTCATGTCCTCTGCCACTACAGGGTACAGTACCACTCATTTGATCGTCTGTCCATCACATCCATCTGTCCTGACTACAGTCTGAAGATCAAGAAGATAGCCTTGGACCAGCCAAAGTAACAACATCTGTCCGTCTGGCTGTCTCTCTCTTTTTTCTCTCTCTCTCTCTCTCTCTCTCTCTCTCTCTCTCTCTCTCTCTCTCTCTCTCTCTCTCTCTCTCTCTCCCTGCCTCTCTCTCGAACAGATTGTTTTTCGTCAGCCCATTCTCTCTATCCCCCTGTGTAAACGTAGCTCTCTTTTCCATTATTTCCGATGCCTTTTGCAAGAGTGCTTCCTAATGCATGACCTAATGCTCCTCTCATGGACCTACTCCTCTTAGCCTGAATGTCAAGGGGTGAACAACGGTTTTGGGATACGGGATAGGAATGTCTTATAGTTTCTTCTATCTAATGGCCTCCCTTCCCCTTCACTCAACCCCATTGTCCTCTCAGTGGCTCCATCCTTCCTCTGCAGCCCTCTCTTCCTCTTCTATTCCTCAATGTTTTATCTTGTTGTAGGGCCTGGTGCCTTTTTGTGTGTCTTTCTTTCTTTCAGTCTTATTTTGTCCTTTCCCTCCCTTCTGTCATTCCCGTCTCTTTTCATGGTGAATGTAATTTCCTCCTCTATTTTCTAGCTGAATTGCAAGCCTGTGTGAATAGACGCTGTTATCACTGCCTCTGTGCATGAAAGGCCCTTACTCTGTACCGAGCGATGGATCTGTGATTGTAATGAAAGATAAGGGACCAAGTCACACAATGTTGTAATCTTCATGCTGATCAGAGGTCTACAATTCAGTGCTGCTTGACAAATATTCCAACGTATTGTTTGTACGTACGGTGTTTAGACTGGATTGTACTACAGCTTGATTGTAGGTTGATTATTATAATGTTTGCAAGGCATGTGTGTGTCCTCTCTGATTGATATTAGTTGCACACCGACCTTTAAGTTTCCGTTATTTCATGATATTTTACTAAAATGATGTCCACTTTGTCAGTCAACAATCATTGCTCTGATTGCTTCAACATGTTCATGCCTCACAATGTTATTTGTTTCCCTCCTCTCAGAAGCTTGGAGCTTTTCTTCGCAACCAATCAGAACAACAGAAGCAGCGAGCACGCCAACGACAAGTCCCCTCGCCTGGCACGCAAGTTCTCCTCCCCGCCTCCGCTGTCCATCACCTCACGCACCTCCTCCCCGGTCCCCGCACGCAAGCTCTCCCTCCACTCCCCCATCTCCTCCCGCGTGGGGGGTCTCGACCTGGGCAGCCCCCTGAGTCACCACCACCACCCCCACCAGACCTCCCAGTCTGCCTCCAGCAGCCCCACGTCCACAGGCACCCCCCTGACCCCACAGACCCCCCTGACCCCACAGACCCCCACCACGTCTCCCCTACCTCCCGCCTCCACCTCCCCTCCGCCCAACGGCTCCAAGCCGCAACAAGACCAGGGCTCCCCGGGGCCCGCCTCCCCAGACCAGGGCCCCGCCTCCACCACCCCTGAGGGGGAGGAGCTACCCAAGATCGACCCCTTCAGCGGCAAACTGAGACGCAGCATCCGCAGGGGTATGGCACTGACTCACTGTTTAAACATTACATCATAGCTCGGGTATGGCGCTGACTCACTGTTTACAACATTACATCATAGCTCGGGTATGACGCTGACTCACTGTTTAAACATTAAATCACAGCAGGGGTACGGTGCTGACTCACTATTTAAACATTACATCACAGCAGGGGTACGGCGCTGACTCACTGTTTAAACATTACATCATAGCTCGGGTATGATGCTGACTCACTGTTTAAACATTACATCACAGCAGGGGTTCATCACTGACTCACTATTTAAACATTACATCACAGCAGGGGTACGGCGCTGACTCACTGTTCAAACATTACATCATAGCAGGGGTACGACGCTGACTCACTGTTTACAACATTACATCACAGCAGGGGTACGGCGCTGACTCACTGTTCAAACATTACATCATAGCAGGGGTACGTCACTGACACACTGTTTAAACATTACATCACAGAAGGGGTACAGTGCTGACTCACTGTTTACAACATTACATCATAGCTCGGGTATGGCGCTGACTCACTGTTTACAACATTACATCATAGCTCGGGTATGGCGCTGACTCACTGTTTACAACATTACATCATAGCTCGGGATGACGCTGATTCACTGTTTAAACATTACATCACAGCAGGGGTACGGTGCTGACTCACTGTTCAAACATTACATCATAGCAGGGGTACGTCACTGACACACTGTTTACAACATTACATCATAGCAGGGGTACAGTACACAAAGTAATGACATGATACCTATACTGTAGTAATATATGGTGAGCCTTGACCCAACCAATGGCAAGAATTGCAATATTGAGCAGTGTCAGGCAGTCATTCAGTTAGTCAGTCAGTCAGTTGGTCTGTCCGTATGCATTCAAACATGTTCTCTATCATAAAGCACATTCTTGGTAACACCAACAATTTGAATGGAAACTCCCCAACACCATAGTCCTGATTCCATCACGTCTCACGTGTCTCCCTGACTAGCCGTGCTGGAGTCTGCGTCGCTGGACAAGATCACCCCAGACTCCCGGACGCCCGCGCCGGACCCCCCTCAGAGCAGCGATGCTGGGGGGGAGATGTCCCCGTGTTGCTCCCCCTCCACCCCTCGTCACCTCCGCTACAGACAGCCTGGAGGTTAGCAGCCACTGACTCCTCCTCCAGCGGCGCTGTGTGTGTGTGTGTGTGTGTGTGTGTGTGTGTGTGTGTGTGTGTGAATGTTTGTAGATATGTGTGTTTGTGTGTGTGTGTGAATGCTTGTAGATATGTGTGAATGTGTTTGCATATGTGTGTGTGTGTGTGTGTGTGCATATGTGTGCATGTCTTTGTGTGTGTGTGTGTTTGTGTGTGTGTGTCTGTGTGAACGCATGTGAATATGTATGTGTGTGTGTGTGTGTGTGTGTGTGAGAATGCGTATGCATGTGAATGTGTGTGTGTGTGTGTGTGTGTATGTGTATGTGTGTAAGATGACAAAACAACCAGACACAGGAACAGTTTGTTTCCTCAGGCCGTCACTCTGATTAACAATTAAATTCAAGTCGTACAGTGTCAGTAAATCCCATACAATAAACCTGTAACACTAAACATCCACTCTACATACAAATTCTAAATGATCATTTTCTTTGTTTAAACACAGTTTTAAACATATCATCATTGTCAAATATAAACCTTAGCATGCTGTACATACTGTATATTGTATACATGTATAAAGTGTCATTTCCGCCTACCTCATGAATATAAGTAACCTGTTAAGCATTCCCTATTTATTCCAGCATCTTAAACTCTGTGCCATTGCAAGACACTTGATTGTTGTTTTTTATATGTATCCGCTTCTTTATCTATTTATATCTGTACATAGTCGTTAAATGTTTATGTTTGTTGTCCTTGTTTTAGCTAAAAATCTATTCTGTGTAAGTACATTGAGAGCAAGGAAAAAACTGGAGTCAAATTCCGTGTATGTGTACACACACTTGGCCAATAAAGCTGATGATGATGTGCCAACGGTGCACTTAAGTATATGTATGTATGTGCGTTCATATATGTGTGCATATATGTGTGCATATGTGTGCATGTGTGTTTGAATCTGTGCACGTATATGAGTGCATGTGTGTGTGCGTATATGTGTGTGCATATATGATGTGTGTGTGTGTGTGTGTGTGTGTGTGTGTGTGTGTGTGTGGAGCAAGAGCGAGTGGTTCATGACTCATGGTTATAGTATATTGCCTGGGATATTGAGGAGCTGTGTGAAGCCCAGAGGTTTCCGCAGGGCACAGAGTGTTCCTCGGCTGGCCCAGCGAGGCATGGGGCAAGACAGTCATCCCTGTACATCTACCCACACAACATGATTACACCTGGGTGTACAGGGGCCCAACACAGTCACACCAGACCGCAAAGGGCCGGGTACATAATTGAGTGTGTGTGTGTGTGTGTGTTTGGATGTTTGTGTGGATGTGTGTGGATGTGTGCGTATAAATGTGTGTGTGTGGAGTGGTGGATGGGGTGTGCTTGCATGTGGAAGTGCGTGTGTGTGTTTGTGCGTGCATGTGCATGTGGATATGAATGAGTGTGTAAACGTCCTCACCTGCTTATTTTGACCCAGTCACGTGGAACAATGGCTGACTGGAGTTGATACATTACTATGTGTGAGTATGTGCATGCGTTTGTGTGTGTGTGCGAGTGTTTGTGTGTGTGTATTTGTGTGTGTTTGTGTGCATCTGAGTTGCTGTGTCTATGTATGTGTGTGCGTTTGTCTCTACGTGTGAATCAGCATGCGTGTGTGCATGTGTCACTTCAACTGTGTGTTCCTGGAAGACTCCTTCGTGTCCTGAGCCCATTGAAGGAGTGGACTCAGATTACATTAACAGGAGTTCCATCTTAATGCAGAACATTGTGGGGACCGGGTCACTCACTGTGCAGGCTGATGACGGCCATTTTAAGAAGGATGCAAACCTGGGAGGCTTGTAGGAGATGGGTGTATTATGAGTGAGTTAGTGGTGGTGACTTGCCATTTTTGTCTGTAGGGCTGTAGGGACCTAGGTTGGAGGGTGAAGCTAACCGGTTTGACTTTGTGAAGAGCTCTCGCACTAGATCTGCTGGCTCCAACAGCAGCTCAGAACTGCTGTCATCTGTGATCGATCCTACTATTTCTAAAACACAAACCAGCACATGTTGAGTTTGGAAAAAGAGCTAATATGATGGATCAAAAGCTTAAGAAGATGATAATAAATGTATAATTATACATTTAGGGTTTTATTAATTAAGGGACAAATATCATGTAAAGTACGGCAAATGCAGATATTGATGTTTTCTTTCTGTTGTCTGTATGCGGTCGGGTGTCTATGGTTGTCTGTGTGTGTCTGTGCATGCATGTGTGTTTGTGTGTATCTGTCTGGATGGATGTGCTTCTGCGTGTATGTATGTATGTGTGTGTGTGTGTCTCTATGGTTGCATGTGTGTCGATCTTTGTGTGCGTCTGCATGTGTGTGTGTCTGTATGGATGTGTGTGTCTGGATGGATGTGTGTGTGTGCGTGTGTGTGTGTGTGTGTGTACATGGCTGTAGCCCAGTCAGCAGAGAACTCTCGCTGCTCTGTGTCTCCTGCCTCGGCCTTCGCCATCGCCACGGCAGCAGCAGGTCACGGGTCACCGGCAGGTATACGCTCAGGTGTCTCCTCAGACAGGGCAGGCAGGACCTGTTTTATTATTATACTAAACATTATATGACATTCTGCCTCTGATGGTACATCTGTGTTTAACACTCTCTCTCTTTCTCTCTGTCTCGCTCTCTCTCTCTTTACTTTTCTCTTTCCTATTTAATTTTCTCTCTCTGTCTCTCTTTCCCACTCTCTCTCTCTGTCACCCTGTCTCCCGCCCGTTCTCTCTACTGCTCTCTAGTGTATGCTAATGCCGAACGGACGTGCGATAAAGATTTCATCATCCGTAGAGCTGCCACCAACAGAGTTCTTAACGTTCTGCGGCACTGGGTCTCTAAGCACTCACAGGTGGGCACCCAGGAGCTGTTTATGTGTGTGTGCATGCATGCGTATGTGTGTGTGTGTGTGTGTGTGTGTGTGTGTGTGTGTGTGTGTGTGTGTTTGTCCACGCACACACGCCTTTCACATCATCTGCATGTTTTTCTGGGGCAATCAAATCTGTGGTCTAATTAAGGTATATGTCTAATGGCCCTGTTCGGCTGCACTGCTTTCACTAGAGTATGTCAACAAACAAACACATGGACACACACACACAAGTACCAACAGACAGACAGACACACACACAAAATTGCTCAGGCAGTGAGTGGACTGCCGACCCAACCCACTTGAGCTCCCCTACCCACTCGGGCTGTGAGCAGGCAGTGCTCCCTCTAATGAATTGAGTGTAATGGTAATGGCTTGACTCTGCCTACGTCGCGTCCCTGCCCATCTAATTGCATTGATCTGTTTCCTGTTATTTTTCTTCAATATTGCAAACTGCTTTGTTGATAGGCCTGCCTCCAGTGGGGCTATTAACACAGGGAACACAGAGACCCCAGCACAATCAGCTCCACACACACACACACACACACACACACACACACACACACAAACACACACACTGAATCTTTCTCTCTGGACAGCCTGGAACACAGAGCTTGTTAAAAGTGACCCATACGAGAGATAAGGAAGACCACACTTAGTGGGGAGTCAAAGGGGAGAAAACAATTGGTGGGGGAGGGAGAGGAGATACTTAAAAATGTACTTGTGTAATCAATCTCTATGGTTGGATCAATTGTTGGGACTACTGGGACTCTTAAATTGTGGTCATAACGCAAATGTGTGTGTGTGTGTGTGTATGTGCACGTGCATGTGTGTGCCTGGAGTGTGTGTGTGTGTGTGTGTGTGTGCGTGTGCGCATGTGTGTGTGTGTGTGTGTCTGTGTGTGCGCGCAAGTGTGTGTGTGTGTATGTTTGTGCAAGTGCATGTGTGTGTGTACATGTGTGTGTACATGTGTGTGTGTGCGCGTACATTTGTGTGTGTGCTTGTACATGTGTGTTTCTGCAGGACTTTGAGATGAATGGGGAGTTGAAGATAGGTGTAGTGTGTCTCCTGGAGGAGGTGCTCCGAGATCCTGATCTTCTCCCTCAGGAGAGGAAAGCTACAGCGAATATACTGAAGTAAGCAGCACAGAAACATACCATAAGTACACACATACACACACACACAAACTGAACACAACACAACATGTATGGATTGATACGTGTTTCCTCAGTATTTCCCTTTTCCATTCCCGTTTTTCTCCGTCTTGAATACAATTGAGTGTTCCATTTTTAAGTATTCCATCATGGAGTTATTTACACTCGTAACTCAATGTATTGGACACATGCGGGGAGAATGTCAGGGTATGTGCACATTACAGTGTACAGCGTGTTCCAGCAGGCTGTGACCAATCACATTATCTCTTCCCAGCGCTCTTTCCCAAGATGAGCAGGAGGATGTTCAGCTCAGGATTGAAGACATCCTACAAATGGTGAGAAAACTACCCAATACTTCATCCGATGGTACTTCATACACGACTGACACCCTGATACACATGTATTAAGACATAATACAAAGGCATATGCATTCATATTTGTTTTTATAATTCTTTATTTAGAAGACACTCATTTGTGTTACAAATGAGTAGATCGTTGTTAGACATCTTGCTCTAGGACGTCTAGAGGTTGGCTGCAGACACTGGGGACCTTAGCCACAACACCTTCCTTTGCAAATGCGTAGACATAGCGACACAGATATAAACAGCATTTGATAAATATTTTGAAATACATCACATGATGTAAGGCCACCACAGTATTGCATGACCTAAAAGCTACGTGATTAAATCTTCTCTGAGCATAAAGTTATTTCCTTGGTTTGAACTTGCACGCGGTCCCTTGGAGCTCGCTCCCCCGTCACCACCATGGCTTCATTACTCACCTTCATTACTTCTGCTGCACACATCAAAGCTCTGCTATAAAGTATATTATATCTTATCCAACACACACACACACACACACACACACTCACACACACACATACACACGCACGCACGTACGCACAAACACACACACAAATACACACATCATTACTCTCCATGGTTAATTTGCCCCCCTCACCATGTTCCTGAGTGAATGAATAATCAGAAGTGAGAAAGAACGTCGTTAATTGGCTTGATTTAATTACTGGACAATTTGTGAGGCTGAATTGTACACACACACACACACACACACACAGACACACAAACACACTCGCAAATACATATATTCTCTCTCACTCTCTCTCTCTGTCTCTCTCTCTTGCTTACAACAACAACTATGTGATTATACACACACACACACACACACACACACACATGTATGTTCCCTGCAAGAATCAATGAATCATGAATCAAGAATGTGTGTGTGTGTGTGCGTTGGGTCTAGGCGGAGTGTCCGAGGGCAGAGTGTTTTGAGTCTCTGCCTGCGATGGAGCTAGCTGAACAGATCACCCTGCTGGACCACATAGTCTTCAGGAGCATCCCTTACGAGTGAGTCGTCCTCAGACACATAGCCAACAGCACAGCAGACCCAATGACGCTGGAACTAACCTTCACACTGCCGTTCCACCTTACCACTCCTTTGGGCCGAGCCACGAAACGCTGTGAACATGTTACGTCTTAGAGAACCATACACTGTCAGACAAACGCCACACTCACACACACACATACAGTATATATTTAAATATAGTATGACTACACACATACTAAACTCGGATCCAGCAGTCCTACTATAAGTTATAGCAGAACTTCTAGGGGGAGACGGCATAGAGCCTGGGCCGGAAACCAATAACTGCAAGGGGCGGAGTTACACGTTGTTTCCTGTTTCATTGCGATTCTCACATTGTGTGTGTGTGTGTGTGTGTGTGTGTGCGTGTGTCTCTCTCTCTCTCTCTCCCGCCCTCTCTCTCTCTAAGGGAGTTTCTGGGCCAGGGCTGGATGAAGGTGGACAAGACAGAGAGGACCCCGTTCATCATGAAAACCAGCCAGCACTTCAATGACGTGAGTACTAGTTAACCTGCCACCTCGCCTCTGAAGCCCATGAGAGGGTTCACTCACCCTGGTTCATCAGGGGAAATACACATACACAATATGTGAGGGATAATGGACAGCAAGCCAGTCACTATCCCGTAATAAGTCGCAAATTATTTTGCGATAAATAAATCAATATTTGACACAAAATGTAACAAACAAATATATATTTATCGATTTTTGTGATTTCCACAAAACAAAATTGCCTGTTAGATACTACGTTTGGAAAAAGCCTCCACAGCAACGGTCTGTTATTCCTAGCAGCAGTCTGCTAGGCTATACAGAAAGAACAGACAGCTGAATGCCGTAACTGACCAATCACGAATCAAGTGTTCAAGAAAGCCGTATAATAAATATATACATAATTATCATCACGGAATAAAAGGGATCTTCCACCCAAAGTCAATGTCCTGTTGTCATTGCCGTGTCTGGTGAACCCTGGCCCCAAGATACAACGTTGTGGCCCCTCTGTGTTCAGATGAGCAACCTGGTGGCATCCCAGATCATGACCCACACGGACGTGGGCTCGCGAGCCAGCTCCATAGAGAAGTGGGTGGCCGTGGCCGACATCTGCCGCTGCCTCAACAACTACAACGGCGTGCTGGAGATCACCTCCGCCCTCAACCGCAGTGCCATCTACAGGCTGAAGAAGACCTGGGCCAAAATTAGCAAGCAGGTATATATATACATGCAGAGCATGGTTTGATTGGAGACACACCAATTCTGTGGTCAGATTAAGAATTCTGTTTAGAATTCTAAATTAGAATTAAGAATTAGATTGCACATGGTTATGTCGATTTTTATGCCTTGACTAATAAAAGCTTTGTCAAGGTTTGGTTTGGACAAAGCGTCTGCTAAATTAATGTAATGTAATTGCTAGATTCCAGACACTGTGTTTTTGTAATCCCTCCCAGACCAAAGCTCTGATGGACAAGCTGCAGAAAACGGTCTCGTCGGAAGGCCGGTTCAAAAACCTGCGGGAGACTCTGAAAAAGTGAGCGGTGAAAGATGTGGACATATTCAGTGTATACTCTGAGATGAAGCTACAGAATGAAACTAATTCAACCAACTGAACGTGTGCTCACTAGCTGCAACCCTCCGTGCGTGCCCTACCTGGGGATGTACCTCACCGACCTGGCGTTCATCGAAGAAGGAACACCCAATTTTACAGAGGAAGGACTCGTCAACTTTTCCAAAATGAGGATGGTATGAAACTATGTCCACCCATGTCAACATAAATTTGTATGAGTACACATACACACACACACACACACACACACACACACACACACACACACACACACACACACACACACACAAACAAACAAAACTTGCAGTCATGTGAACATCAATGCACTCTTCCACAGATTTCCCACATCATCAGAGAAATCCGACAGTTTCAGCAAACCCCGTACAGAATAGAGCATCAAGTCAAGGTACTGGTCTCAAATATATATACTTGTACGTAGTGGTTATATACAGTATAGCAGCACAGTTGTAGTACTAAAACTTGTATTAAGTTAATGTAATAGGAATTAAAATAGGTATTCATAGTACTCAAGTATTTCTTTTAGTAATATTCCAGGATTACAGGTTGCTTATGCCAGCAATTCTAAATAAGAACGGAATGGTAGTCGTGCAACACACTGACTCTTTGTGAAATCAAATGAAAGGAGCGCCGTCAACGGCTTCACTCATGACCTCATACCGGGGGTCCCTGCCACATGGGTGTAATAAAGTCTAGGCTTCAAGAAAGCCTTGTTTTGCTTCACATTGTAAAAATCATGTTGATATAAAAGTATTTTGTGACTGCAATCATTTGGCTATGCAACGCTTCGGTTAGGCCATTGAGAGATATGGAAATGTTAAGAAGGTAATTTACGTGAGTCTCACGCTCAATGCGTGAGAGTTGGCAGCTCTGCATATTAGTGTTAGCATTAGCATTAGCATACGTACCAGCCTTAACGTTAGCTTCAAAATATCCCTGTTGTGTGTCTAGGTGACCCAGTATCTGCTGGATAAGACCCTGATCATGGACGAGGACACGCTGTACGATCTCTCCCTGAAAATCGAGCCCCGTCTCCCAGCCTGAAGGTCCAGCTGCCATGGGCCCAGGAGCCTGACTTCCAGACCCCCCCCTTTACAGTTGATCCACAGAGAGGATGGAGGGGGGAGTCCTTTGAGGAAAAACAAGCCGATGAACGAAAAAACAAGCCACCTTTGACTTGCTCATCAACAAAGCGAAGACAGAAGTGCACCGTGGGGAGAGTTTGGGAATGCAGTGGTGTTTGCCCTCCTGAAGTTGACTGGATTGGGTCTTGTTAAGAAACGAGGAGAGAATGCGGGGGTTCTGTGTTTCTTTGCACGCACACAGATGTACAGAGAAGACCATGACGCCGCCCTGTATCCGACAGTTTGTTGGGGCCCATGACATCATCACACTTCCTTCTGGCGGTTCCGGAACACGTTCAGATGCTCAAAGTGCTAGGAAGGTCTTGCATGGTGTCGAGGTGCATGTTCCGCCGTAACGCTGAGCCATGGATGTTAAAAGAGATGTAGCATGTACAGGGGAGCCCGTCGCTGCTCCGATGTGTTTGTGCTGTCGTCTGCGTTCAGCTGCGATTCTGTACCGTGTCTTGATGCGAAACGCTTAGAGCCGCAACGCTCTCATTCGTTATGGTTGATGTTGATTGATTATTATTGTTGTTGTTATTATTATTATTATTATTATTATTATTATCATTATCATTAATTGACATTTGACCCAACATCATAGCATCCTCTAAGACAAGGTGAAGGTTTATTTGCCACTATGCACCGCAAACAGGCAAGAATGTCTCCAAGACTTCAAATATCACATTAAAGACAACCTTAGATAATTAGAAAAGCTGAAAATGTATTTTTAACAATGATGACCATCTTTTTCTTACCCAAAGGCTTTTTATTTATTTTTTGGACCATGCATCTAATTATCCTATTATTAGTGTATTTATAATAACCTTTTTCAATTACAGTCCACATGAACGATAACAATTAGTATACCCTGAAAGGTGCCTTCTTAGAATATTGGTAAATTTCCCCCCAACTGCAAAACATATAAAGCATAAGCAAGCGTTGTTATGAATTCAGAAGGTTAAAATAATCTATAACATTGTTCGAATTTACTGCAGGTAATGTAAAAAGTGAGATTGTAGATCGATGGATTAATTTTAAAGTCTATACTAGTAAGTAGCATTTGAATAGGATACACGTCAAATATTTCCAGCAAATGTCTCTCCCAAGTGGTCAATTGTTGCAACTACAGACCTGGCCAATTACAGCTTTGCGGTTTTTCATCAAATTTGATTTATGGCTTGAAATATAAACGTACTGTCCTGTATTGTTTGTGTGTTGTTGTTTTTTTGGATGTAGGACAAGGTTGTTTTTGCACTCTCTAAGATGTAGCTTTGCCTGAATGACTAGATCATAGCTGTCTCTCATTATTATAATTTATTTAATCAGATTCAATAGTTTTTTTGTATATAGTGAAAACAGACATACCATATAATATATAAAGTCAGGCATTGCACTGTCATGCTGTGACATGACAATGATGACAATTTCCATTGATTTTCTTTCTCAATTCTTGATTTTGTATAGTAAGAAACTTAGGTTGCATCTAATTTAAAAGAACAAAAATAGTATTCTAATGTTTTTTTTTAATGCAGCATTTCAGTAATGTCAGTGTGGTTTCTAGCCATGCAGCATTCCTTGTGTGACGTATCTCTGATATGATGAACATAGTTTTCCTGCACGTTCCCTACAGCTGCATGTAGTATATGTCAGACCAGACCCCCAGCCTTGCTGCTTCTGTATGTCTGTCTGTCTCTGTCTCTCTCTGTCTCTCTCTGTCTCTCTCTGTCTGTCTCTCTGTCTGTCTGTCTGTCTGTCTGTCTGTCTGTCTGTCTGTCTCTCTCTCTCTCTCTCTCTTGCTCTCTCTCCCTCCCTTTCTCTCTCTCTCCCTCCCTCTGTCAATCTCTCTCTCAAAATCTCTCTCTATTTATAGAATATATATTCAATACTGCCGTCTCAGGCGACATCATCAAGGAATATAGGGATATTTCACCCAATGGTCCATTTCCTGTATTCATTTACGTGTTTTGATGGAGACTAATCTGTTCACACTTTGTCATCCATTGTTGTGCGATGCTGGGGTCTTGTAGTTACACAATGCATATCAGGGCCCTGCTTGTGGAGCTTATCATTGAGGTCTGGGTTGACTGGAGGATGGGGTGGTGGTGGTGGTGGTTGTCTTGGTGGACTATTCATTTAACCGCCTATGTCTATGTGCGTCTGTTGGGCAAAAAGAAACGGAAAAAATAAGTTTGGGAAAACAGGGTGCTTTGTTTTGTATTGCATTCTTGTTCAATGTTTTGCTCTGTTTGTATGTAATTATGTATGTATTTATGTATGTATGTACGTTTGTTGAATTATTAGTTAGCATGCTTTTTACTTATAGGTGCGGGGGAAATAAAATTTAACATGCCTTAAGTGGATTCTGGTTTGTTTTCTGTTTTTTTGCATGTGGCATATTGTACCACAATGGCTGAATAATGTATTAAAATAAGTACATTACAGTAGAAAGTACACATAATTGGGTTGATGTCACTGATGAATGGTTTGTAAGGGATGAATGGATAAGATAACAAGGTAACAGTTAATCTCTGAAAGGAAATTGTGG
>JACYXH010000479.1:7463510-7506010 GCA_026745465.1 Lota lota | reverse complement strand
ACTTCCAACGCTCAGATGCCAGTGATTCAGTGTCTTGAGGTCAAGTTTGAATGGATTCGATAGATGCTTCCTATACTGCCGGTGAACTATAACTTCTGACCTCTCATTAGGTACACCCCCACAGCATTGTAACCATGGCAACCCAGTTCACCCGCATGCTGGCCGGCCGCAATACGGCGGTGATGCTGGCCAGCCTGGGAGCCAGTACCCTGGCAACGGGATACCTCTTCTCTGACAGCACCGCTGCTGCTGAGAGAAGGATGCTCTACCCCCCCAGGTACACATGTGTGTGTGTGTATTAGTGTGAGGTCCATGTATGGCTGCTGTAACTACCTGTGTTTTAATGCAATATTTATTGTGGACTATGTGTGTGTGCATGTATGTATTTGTTTGTGTGTGTGTCGTTTGTGTGTGTGTGCTTGCATGCTTGCGTTCGGGCGTGTGTGTGTGTGTGTGTGTGTGTGCGTGTGCGTGTGTGTGTACATGTATGCATGCACTATAATAACATGTAGCACTATAATAACATGAATCACTATAATAAAATGCTGTACTATAACAACATGCACTATAATAACATGCAGCAATGTAATTACATGAAGCACAATAATAACATGCAGTACTATGATAAAATGCAGCAATATAATAACATGCAGCATTGTAAAAACATGAATCACTATAATAACATGCAACACTATACTAACATGCATCACAGCAATAAAATGAAACACTTTAATAACATGCAACACTATAATAACATGCATCACCATGATAACATGCAGCACTTTAATAACATCCAGCACTATAATAACATGCAACACTATAATAACATGCAACACCATGATAACATGCCAACTAAAATAGCATGTAACACTTTAATAACATGCTGCAGTATAATAGCAGCAGTGTTTAATTGCCTGCTCATTCTTCTGTCCTCAGCGCTGACTTCCCTGACCTGAGGAAGCACAACAACTGCATGGCTGCATCGCTGACCCCAGCCATCTACGCCCATCTCAGGGACAAAACCACACCCAACAACTGGTCCCTAAACCAGTGCATCCAGACCGGGGTGGATAACCCCGGACACCCCTTCATCAAAACCGTTGGCATGGTGGCCGGAGACGAGGAGAGCTATGAGGTCTGTAGCCTGTCATCCAGTGGCTCTTCATTTGACATTTTCATTCAATTTTAGTCACTTAACAGACGCTTCCAATCCAAAGTGACTGAGACTGAGACTGAGAACAGTCCATTGGAAAATTTGACAAGCTACAAAAAAAGCCAAAGTGCTGCACAACCATGTTTCAATAATCAACTGGAGAGAGTCTAGAGTAGCCATCGGAATCTGAAGTAGAAGGATGGCAATTATTTTCAAAATTGTATGGTATTTGAACATTTAGTCATTTAGCTTATGACGTTATCCGATGCATATTTTAGTTAATTCAGATACATATAGTTGAAGAGCAAGTAGCCATATTGCTCAGTTGTGCCAAAAGGTAAGTTGAGGACATTGGGGATCAAACCCAGAAGGTTTGGGAGGGTGGAGGAGTGGAAGACAGCATGGTTATGCTTGACAGCGCAGTGTTCGTCTCATCAGGTGTTTTCAGAGATCTTCGACCCTGTCATCAAGGACAGACACAACGGCTATGACCCCCGCACCATGAAGCACCCCACAGACCTGGACTCCTCCAAGGTTGGTCCACCCATTAGTTTGTTAACACCGATTTTTGTTCATCCACCCATCTGCTCCGGATCCCATGTTGATTCTGTCTTAACATCAATCTCCATCTATCCATCCATAAATCCATCCAACAATTCATCATCTATCCATCCAACAATCCATTCGTCTATGATCTATCCATCTAACTATTCATCCATCAATCATTCATAATCCATCTGTCATCCACCCATCCATCCATCATCCATCCATCCATCCATTCACCCATCCATCTGTCATCCATCCATCATCAATCCACCCATTCATCATCCATCCACTAATACCATCTCGCTGATGGATAGTTCCACACGCTTTACAGGCCTCATTTCATTTACACACAACAATGTGCTTACTCAACCCAGTCATTCATTATCCCCGTACAAGCATGTGCTTGTTTAGCATGAGGGATCATTTGTTTACTCCGGCGTAAATAAGTGAAAGTCATCATCATTATCATCACCGTCTCCTTCCACTCAGATCACCTCGGGCGTGTTTGATGAGCGCTATGTGCTGTCATCGCGCGTCCGCACCGGCCGCAGCATCCGTGGGCTGAGCCTGCCCCCTGCGTGCTCACGCGCCGAGCGTCGTGAGGTGGAGCGCGTGGCGGTGATGGCACTGTCCGGGCTGAAGGGAGACCTGGCTGGACGCTACTACAGCCTGGGAGAGATGAACGAGAGGGAGCAGCAACAGCTCATTGACGTGAGTAGCTGCACAATAATGTGCATATATATATAATGTTATTTATATCATGTTATTATTATGGCCCCTAAGGGGGTAATGTGTGATGTGTGCCTGCCAGTCAGACAAATACATATTACGTACATCCATCCATCCATACATCCATCCATCCATCCATCCATCCATATATACATCCATACACACATATATACATAAATACATACATTATATATGTAAATACTTAAATACATGAATATATAGAATTGCCTATAGGTTCTAGATCCAAAAAGCAAAATGTAGATACAGTTACAGTGTAGCATGTCAGGCCAACAGATGAAACTAACTAATGGCACAACTCCTATGACTCAATAAATAGTTATATTGTGTATATTGTGGCTAAGAAGCACGCATGTACAGTATACACATACATACCCACTCAGATACACACACAAATAAATAAAACTCAGTCAGCTAGTCAGTTCGTTTAATTCGGAGGATCCTGAATGACCTTTAAAGACTAACATCTCCCTGGGTTACGTTGTACCTTCATTGGCCAATCAGGAGCACTTCCTGTTCGATAAGCCCGTGTCACCACTGCTCACTTCCGCTGGAATGGCCAGAGACTGGCCTGATGCTCGTGGGATCTGGTAAGATGGGAACAGATGAGGCAACAAGAGAAGTAGACGTCTGAACCTGTGACAGTAGCAATAGTTACTTTAGGTTTCATAATATTGAGCGCTCAGTGTTTTTTTTATCACCAGCTGTGGTGTCTTCATCTGTGTATCCCTTCCTTGTGGATCTCATCCTACCCCCCTTTCCTTTCCTTTATTCCTACCCTGGTTCCCTTGGCTTCTCACTCTTCAGCATCATTTCCTATTTGATAAACCAGTGTCCCCTACCTAACCTGTGCCTTTGTGGCCCGCGATTGGCCCAACACCAGAGGCATTTGGTAGGAGATGAGCATGAGTGTGGCCCACCCCCTTCAGTGTGCCGGCCGCATAATCAAACGAACTCCTTTTTAACCCCACACTATGGAACCATGCATTAGCATGCACAGATAGCGAATGAACTGTTTTTTTAATCTACAACCGATGTATAGTAGAAGCTAGAGTCCAGTAGAATCGTACTCAGATCCTTTCGATGCCATGTTGCTGAGAGCTTACAGATGTATAGGCGTTACATTTGACTACCTCTGCTTTTATCTTGAGTTCTTATGTCAGATAGGTGGTTGCCAGTGCCTCATCCGAAGTATTGCAGTTCTCAGTTCAATTCTGTGGTTTTTCTGTGTACCTGACAATAATACACTGGAACTTGAACCAGCATGTTCCTCGGATTGTTTCAGGCACAACAACCAGAAGAACTTCCTGATCTGGATTAACGAGGAGGACCACACCAGGATCATCTCCATGGAGAAGGGAGGAAACATGAAGAGGGTGTTTGAGAGATTCTGCAGGGGACTCAAACAGGTACAAGACCCTTTCTCAACATCAACATATTTATTCTTTAATGACAAACCAACTCCAAAAAAAGTAACACCAGGGTGAGTATATAGGTGACTGGTAGGGGACTGATACTGGTGGAATGCAACTCTGCAGGTGGAGCAGTTGATCCAAGAGAGAGGCTGGGAGTTCATGTGGAACGAGCGTCTCGGTTACATCCTCACCTGCCCCTCCAATCTGGGCACTGGACTCAGGGCCGGTGTGCACGTCCGTCTGCCCAACCTCAGCAAGGTGAGTGCGATGCAGTACACATCCAGATAAATATAAATACAAACAAGAGCACACACACACACACACACACTCACCCTTAAACCAAACAAGCTTTTCAACAGATGATAAGAGGTGCATGAGTTATTGAGTTCATACATCATTTTTATAGATTTTCTCATTTTTGACATTTCCTTCCCAGGATCCTCGTTTTTCTAAGATCCTGGAGAACCTGAGGCTACAGAAGAGAGGCACGGGGGGAGTGGACACAGCTGCGACTGGAGACACCTTTGACATCTCCAACAACGACCGTCTGGGCAAGTCTGAGGTAAGCGGCCAACAGCGGGCGTCAGAGACAGCAGTGCCCTTACGCATCTGTGGCAGGGAGTCAGACAGAGAGACAGAAAGCATGCAAGGAGAGACCAGTGAAGGTAGATGAATAGGAAAAGACATTTAGCATGTTAGCAATTAGCTGTGTAATTCTATAATGCGTGTGGTAATGGTAAAGAGATGGAGATAGACGTGTTGACTGTAGTGTAACACATGTTGATAATACAGCTAATCAGATCCCTACTGGATTACTGAAGCTTTGTAGGGGGTCAAGCCAGGGCCTGATACTGATGGACAATAGGCAACAGGCATAAGAGAGTGAGCGGATAGAATGCCCTGCTCTAATGCATTCAACATACTGTATAGCATTGTGCTTGATATATATTCTATACAACATCATCTCCAGGCACCATCCACAGTTCCATATTGGTTTCAGATCCATGTCAAGTTCACTTTATTAATCCAGAGGGGAAATTGCTTGTCACAATAGCAAAACTAATTGAATATATGTATACATTTATTGCAGATATATATATACATATAAAGAAAATATAAGTAAAAACGGAAACCCAAATTACAGTAAGGAATAAACGTGCATATACAGAAAGAACTACATAAAATAGACATAAACACGAAAATCGATGTCAGTATAATGTGGCTCAGATGCTGGGACATTACACATTCATTAGCCACATAAAATATTGAAACATAGCAAACATGAAAGGCCACGGTGATGAGTGGAGTGCCTGCCCCCTCAGGTGGAGCTGGTCCAGCTGGTGGTGGATGGGGTGAACTACCTGATCGACTGCGAGAAGAGGCTCGAGAGGGGACAGGACATTAAGATCCCCTCCCCCATCGCTCAGTTCAGACGGTAAATGCCCCCGCCAGCAGGGAGCCCTGGTGGGGGGAGGGGGGAGGGGGACGCAGGAGCTCCGACCCCTGTTCTACAAACAGTTGGTCTTGCATGCAAATGAAATATCGCATGGTATATACATATATATATATATATATATATTAACATGCAAAAACGACAAACTATACTTAACTGTACATGAATTCTAACTAATAAAGTTATTTCTTTAATTATATTGATTGAGTAGTTTTTTTAAGGTGATAAGTGGGTTTGGTTTGGTTGTCGTGGTGATGAAAGGTTATGCTTAAGGTTATATCGATGGCATGACATATGGCACGACATGAATTCTTGGAAAAGTTTTTGTTTACGAAAAGGTGTTGAAACACACCAAGACAGAACATGATGTAAAACAAGCTTAGAGTAAAGCCTTCTAAACCCAAGAAGGTCACTACCAGGACATGGGCAGAAGCCATAAATGATAACATGGGATTAGACAAGGTCATGACCTAACTAGGTTTTCAACAGCTAGTTTAAATCATGGATAGAAAATCTATTTAACATTCACTTGATTTATTTATAGCCCGAAACTAGATCGACAACACAAGAACTACAATCTAGATCTCGTTTGATGTTGGGAGGATTTGATAGCTGCTTAATCCGCTGTGTGGTAGGTAGTCACACAGGATAACCTGAGATTCACCTGAGGCCCCGCCCTCTCCTGGCCACCAGGAGCCGTAACGTGCACCATGTACAGGAGCCGTGTGTCCATCCACACTAATTAACCCAGTAGTCAAATGAGGAGAATCCTTTCTAATGCCCAGCAGATATGGGGCTAGGCAGAGTTGAAATAGCTCATTTCCAGAAACATTCCCCCTGGGTAAGTATGACAGGGTAAAGGATCAATATTGTTCAGTATTCATTCAGATTCTTGATATAGATTAATTGATTAATCCCAAAGGAAATTGTTTAATAAATTAATTCTGTTCATTATTCAGACAGATGGTCTCTTCTAATCCTGCCTGCCTGGGTGCTGATTGACTTTCTACGTTGGTTTCCTTATTCGGTAACAGATTAATGACGTAAATGTAACAATGCTATTAGAAGACTATGCTAGGAAATGCAGGCACTGCACATCTGTGTGTGTGTGTGTGTGTGTGTGTGTGTGTGTGTGTGTGTGTGTGTGTGTGTGTGTACGTGTGTGTGTGTGTGTGTCTGCACGCCTGTGTGTGTGTGTGTGTGTACATCTTCATTTGTCTTGATTAAACAAATTATGGTGATACTTTTAGCAATTCTAATTAGTTTAGAATCAGATTTATTTAGAGCATAATCATAAAGATTAGACAGATCTGTGGTTACAGCAAGTTATTTTATATTTGTGTAGTCAGTTTATATCTGGCATTATGATGTGTGTACTTTGAGTATGCAGCATAAATACAAAAGAGAAAATATCACAGCCTCCACGTATTTGTAATGCCGTCATTGTAAAGCATTAATGCTAAAATGTTTGGCTGGCTCCAGAATATGACTCATTAATGCGTCATTGCAGAAAATAGTGTAAATGTAGAGCAATCATTGACATTTAAACAGGTTCAATAAATAGTAATATAGTTGTAATAGAGTCATTGGAGACAACATAATGCTATTTCAAAACATAATGATTGTAGCCATAGAACTGTAGGGAGGTGAAGACTAAATTATGATCAACATAAGGGCATCACAACTGAAAGGCACAGAATCCTATTTAAATTCACTTGAGCTATTGGATGAAGGCAATAATGGAAACAATATTACAATGTATTCCATCTCAACTCATTGCATTCTTTGCTATTTAGTTAACGTATTTTTCATTATGAAATAATAATCTAAATGTATCTTGTATAACTGCTTTAATATAATATTAAAGATGCTCTGTACTGTGCATTAAACTATGTGACGCTAGTTCACAATAACTGTCACAAGAAGTATTTTGATACTAGACTAATCTAAATTGAAATATAATGGCCATCTGTTAATCAAACTCCTAGGCTTACCCGACGGCTACATCATTATCTCTGTATAATTGTATTTGTCTACCCTTATTAGAGAAATACTTTCCCACATTTGTAAATACTCTAATTACAACTCTAAATACTAATTAATTTAAGTGTTAGTATCAATAAAGTAAACCTTTGATAACAACACAGAGCACTCATTAAAAACATGATACCACCAGCTCAAATAAACTAGCTAAATAACAGGCTGACATTTAGGCAGTCACAGGTTGTGTCTAAAAGGGCCTTAGCTTAATATTAGTAGTGCATTAACTAGTCATGGCAGTGGAGGGCAGTCTAAGCAAACGAAACAGATAAGTCTCAATGCTGACCATTTATTTACTTCTTAAATCTTTAAGATACTGCACAATGTATTATTATTTATTTAATATAAATATAGAAGCTTTTTACCAAATAGTGTAACACTTAAAATCAGGTGTTGAGCCTACCTAGATCATATCTAGCTAAATAATAGATAATACAAATAATATCTATAGCTTACATATTACTGCTTTATATAAATGTTACTTATTTTATTTTACTTATTTTATTTTACAAGTTAACGTTTGCATTGATAGACATTCAGCTTAGTGTTTTGCCATTCATTTAAAACAGCAGGCATATTAGAAAGCAAAGTCCACAGTATGAAGGTGTTTAACTCTATCCACCCGACTATAAAATAATTTGTAATCGTGACAGTCTTTCGTTCTTAATACAACCCTAGTGAGCTATTAGATAAGAGGATGACAAGGGACCATGTTAAAACAATATGTTACAACATATAGTCATGTATATCCACATCATTAGATATGAAAGAGGAGAGTAAGAGGCTGGATTCATACATTTCAAACATTTAAAGGCAAATGGTGTACTTCCATCAAACATGTCAACTCCCATGGAGGGAAATGTTGTTGGTGAAGAGTGAATGTATTTTTGATGCCCGACATATAAATATGATATGTGCTATCTGCTGGCCTACACTTCCACACTTAACCGAACAAGCTCGTCTCCCACTGCCTGCACTACATGAACAGAAGAGTAGCCTACTCTTCACCACTATTATCTCCAGTTTGGTATAGGTTTCTACTTAATATTCTCATGCCGTGTTGTTTCAGACCCATTCTGAAGTCCTTATATAGTCCTATATATATTATAATGCTGTAGGCAGTTTGTGTGGCAGGATGCTGTGCAGTCATGAACCACCCGAGTGTGATTAAGGTTAAACAAACATAATCTCTGCTCTGTGTTAATCAACACGTCTCCTCCTCAAGGTCCTGACCCACATTGACCTCTTTAGGTGTCTATTTTGGGTTAATAATTTGCATTCGCACAACATCGCTGAATGATTATTTGGAAGAATTAGCCTACACATTGCGAGTATCCTTATTTCTCTAATGAATGAAATATGACATCCGTTGGTTTAATTGAATTAACACGACTGATCTGGTTTGAGAGAAATTCTTTGTGTGAAGCTCAAAAGCAAAATACAGCTAGGAAGATGTCGAAGAGAATCAGAGCACTGAGGCTTGTGGTGTAATCCCATTAGGAACACCATATTTATTCATACTCATAACCCAGAGCTGGGCAGCTCAGCAGGAGTGCGTATCTGAAAGGTTAATGCTAATGCTAACGTTCATTTTGACGTTATGTTGTATGTTCATGTGAAAGTCACTGTTTTGGACAAGATTTAAAAGGAACAAAATGGCAGCAGGTTATTTTGTTTGTCAATGGTCTTGGTTTGAACCCCTTGAAACCCCCTTGTTGCACATACTTCCACTTTAATATTAAGCACTGATGAAACCCTACAGGACCTTTTTCAGACTGGAACTGATTGGATTAACTAATACATAAATAAAAACAGAAACACATGCGTCATTGCATTGCACTGATGCACCAAGGACATATTTTAATACATTGGGACACGCACATGTGCACGTATGTGTACATGCGTGCACAGACAGACACACACACACACAAAAACAAACACATGCACACGCACACACACAGACAAACACACACACACACATACACAAGCACACGGACAAATACATATGCTACGTTAGTAATTTTTGTGAGTGCATGTGTGGATGTATTCAAGCGTAGGTATATGTAAGTGACTTGTATGTGTTCTCAATTTATAAATAACCCTAAATGTGTATTCATTTAAATCACACATTATATATACAATCATTATAGCTGCCACAACCAACTCATACCCAGGGTGATGTTTGAATTCATTATTATTCAGCCCTGTTAACAAGAACATTCGCTGTAAATCTTGTCTGACTGAAAGTGACTGAAAATGATGAGCCAATTGTAAAGTTCAGAAGATTCCGGTGTGTGAGGTTGAATCTAGGAATGTTATCCATTTTTATTTTTTATTCAGCAGAATAAGCTAAACGTCTTTATGTTTGGGGCTCCTGAAAGTAAATGTCCTCCCATGTTTAAGCTCCACAAATGCACCGAGACAACTGACTATTAATTCAAGTTTATGCGCTCAGAAATATTACGAAGGACTTCTATTTTGTCAATCTGGAGGTTGCCTTTTTCAATTGGAGAGCTGACTCAGGGCTGGATCTTTGATTAATGGTGACAGATATGGTTTGGATTGAACAGATCGTTTGCTGAGATCTTCCCCATGTGAGTTCCAATTAAGATAAGATCATTTCAAAAATAAATAATAGCTGCTTCAGACCATCCTCCCCTGTATAATACATTATGTTTACCCTCATAACCCCATATTGATATATATATAAATAAATATTAAAATTTCTTAAAAACATTTCTGACATCCGTGAAGCCAATGCTTCACAGCCACTTCCTAAGGTAGGCTAATGCTATAGAGCATGTAATGAATTCGAATTAGGAAAAGTCTCCAAAAAGGGACAACAACAAGTGCTTTTTCATGCAATTCAAGATTTATTTTTTAAATAGTGAAGACAGTCAATATATCAAATTAATAATCGGAAAACACATACAAAATGAATAAAGCTGTACTCAGCTAAATTCAGGAAAGAAATATTAGGTGCTGTTGCCAAAAATGATTTCACATCATTTCAAAATAACATAAACAAGATACAACAATACAATATTATATTAATTATTTCAAGGAAAATGTGATTCATGGGAACGCTGCTTGAATAGCAATGGCACAAGATAACATAATTAGAATATATAAATATAATACAGAGCAGAACAAAAAAACATATTTATTGTGGGAAAGAGGGAAATGTCAACGTGATCATCAAATTACTCTTATTTACAGAAGAATGCAACGACACGCATCCATGAGTGTGTGTCTGTGTGTGTGCATGTGCATGTGTGTGCGCGTGTGTATGTGTGAGTGTGTGTACACATGCGTGCGTGTATGCGTGTGTGTGCATCTGTATGCGTGTGTGTGTGTGTGTACGTGTGTGTCCGTGTGTATGTGTGTGTATGTGTGTGTCCGCGTGTGCACATGTGTGTGTGTATGTGTGCGTGTTTATGTGCCTGTGTGTGTATGTATGTGTGTGTGTATGTGTGAGAGAGAGACATCTTATTCCACAGTGCAGAAATCGTCCAGGCTGTTCTCGGCGGCCTGGGGGAGCTCGTCGCGCCCCAGCAGTCTGTAGCGGAAGGACACGCGGTTGACGTAGTTCCCGCTGGACACCAGACGCACCACCGAGTTATCACAGCCCATCTTCATCTGGGCTGGAGAGAGAAACCCAAAACATCATCTAAAGACATTTATTCATGACATTTAAAATTGGTAGACAGCGATCGATGGGATATCAAGGTTGTATCTAGTTTCTATATCTATCTAGGTCGGATCTAATTGTTCCAGGAGAGTCATTCAATCTTAGTTTCTTCTACATTATATTCTACTTTTTATAGTTTAGAATAGTATAGTACAGTACAGCACAGTGCTATTGGATAGTAGTATAGTGTAGTGTAGCGTACTGCAGTGCAGTGCAGTGTAGTGCAGTACCGTATAGCAGTATAGTGTAGTGCAGTATCGTATAGTGTCATGCTGTAATAAAATAACTGGATACGGGTGTTGAAGGGGTGATTTGTGGACTCACTCAGTCCACTGGGGGAGAAGCAGAGGTCAGCCATGGGATACATCTTGGAGGTGTCCACGCCGTTACCCCCCAGCAGCTCCACATAGTCCCCAGACCCTGTGCAGCCCCGCCACACTGGCCTCTGGAATGAGGGTTGACAACACTATTGTGAAACGGAGCTAGCATAACGCTATTCTGTGACAAACTTGAATTTTTCATTTTTCTACTGACTGATTGATAGACCCATAAGATTGATAAACAGAAGGACAGACAGACAGATAGATGGATGGAAAGATGGATGAATGGATAGATCGATTTTCTACTGTACTTTGTGTGTACTTTTGTTTCATTCTTCTCTTTTGAATTAGATAGATCAATAGATATACATAGATAGAAAGACAGAGACAGACACGCACACAGACAGATAGATAGACATATAGATGGATAGAGAGACAGACAGATAGATAGAGACAGACATATCGTTGGAGACATACCGACAGACAGACATACATACATCATACATACATACATACATACATACATACATACATACATACATACATACATACATACATACATACATACATACATACATACATACATACATAGAGCAAGGGAGACAGACAGACAGACAGACAGACCTGTGGACTGAGCTCGTTGCTCTTGGCCTGGCCCAGGCTGAGTTCTGTCAGCTGCAGCTCCACAGGGTAGATGATGGAGAAGCTGCAGTTCCAGTGATGATGGGGCATCACCATGGTGAAGCTTCCCTCTGGGCTCTGAGACATGATGTTACAGGCTGCAGGCACACACACACACCAACACATGCATGCACACACGCAGGCACACATACACTCACGCACACACACGCACGCATGCACACAAACTGATTAATAGGAATAGGAATGCTCCATTCCTGCTCTGGGTGAAGAAACATCATGTAACATTATAACTACACTTCCTGCTGTGTGTTCTCAACGTTCAACCTGCCTACATTTACTTTACATTATGGTGATGGTAAAGTTTACACACATTGAATGTTTCCATTTCAACTGCTTAAAGTTGTATTACCCTTGCTATAGTATGTGTTGATTAATTAACTATGTCATATTTTGAAAAGCCCTTTCATACCCCCATGCAGAGCAGGGAGACAAGCAAGACCAGACCGTCTGCCAAAAGATGACAGCAACAGACTTGTCAGCCCCACAGCAAAGCAATGTTTTCAGGCATCAATCGGATTGCAAAACCATCTATAACACTTTTGGCCCTCAGCTCAGATGGCCTAAGGAAGAATGTAACAGTTCATTAAGATAGATCTTCCCAGAGTGCCATGGTGTTCAATTCTAGGAACAGATACTTGAAAAAGGGCATCATCAGACCAGTGTGCAGTACCCGTTAGTGGTTGTTGACTTGTCTGATTTATGTTTTTTTTTTTTTTGGCAGACGTTGAATCGGTGTTGGCCAACTTCGGTCCACATTCTATAGTTGGGTGTTTATGTTTGTTGGGGCAGTGTGCAAGCAACTTAAGACACTGATGTATCTTTAAGTGGGGTTATTCTTAAATGAGGCATTATACATACATTATATCTCCATGCTATTTCTTGATACAAACGATTGTGTGCTAGTCCACGACTGACGCCACCATCTCTTTTAAGTATTTCTTTTTTCAAATTGACTAATAGCTACACTTATTGTTTCAGAAAGTTGTCTATTGCAAAAGATCGTTTCTCCACAGAAACAAACAGGTTAAACATAAACATTATTTTTCCACTACAGTCGAGTTGAACCCAGGTTAGGAATCTGGGCAGAGAACAATGAAAGGATTCAGGTGACCCCTGTTCCACCAATAGTCAACAATACTTTAGGTTATCATAAAAATACTCTGACCAAGGTCTCTGTTTGCAATTGGTTGCTGCCTTGGTAGAATGGGGAATGGGGGAATGTACCCAAAATGTTAACACAATTTGCGTGATAACATAAAGGCTTGTATACCATGGGTGGGACAGGGCAGGGGGGTCCAGCAACCACTCTGGTTGTTGCCTTTCTAGAAAAAGAGGATACTTTGTGTGATAACCAGTGAGGAGGGACTCACGCAAGGGGTTGTGTTTCTTCTCGACAGTGAGGGTGAAGCCACTGTCGGGGCTGTGAATGCGGAAAAAGACCATGGCTACGTTCTGGGAGGATAGGATGGCGCCCCCTGGTGCGCTGGAGGAGCAGTAGTCAGTGTATCGCTGGCGCAGGGGCAGTGGGTGATCTTGGCTGCTGGGGAATTTCTCTCCCTTCAGGACCCAGCCATCAAATATCTACACGGGGGTACATCACAGCATGTGTGTAGTAGTAGTACTGATGAACGAAAAATAACCTGGCCGATTTGCACAGGTTAAATTAGAATTCTAAATTTGTTATAAACTTTCGGGAAAGTTTATTTGTTGTTGTAATGTGGTGGCTTCGTCATCATGATCATCATCACACACACACACACACACACACACACACACACACACACACACACACATACACACACACAATTACATTAACCCTCATCTTTATACCGTAGAACCACATTGTGTAGTGTTGAAAACTATGTAAATCAAAAACTATTTTTATTAAGCAAGCTCCCTTCTGGGTGTATAGAAAGAAAGAAAATACAGCATGCATACAACTGCCAGGCAACAACATGTTTTTATCTGCCCCTTGTTGAAGTCACAAGGAGCATCTTTGGAGATGTAGTTTTTCTTTTCTTATCTTCTCCTTGTTGGTGTTAGTGTTAGTGTGTGCTTTTATATCCCCTTGTTGAAGTCACAAGGGGGTGTGGGTATAGTTGGTTTTTATATTCCCCTTGTTGAAGTCACAGGGGGCATCCTGGGAGATGTAGTGGGTTTTTTATGTTGGGTTCAGGCTCAGCTAACCTTGATGAAATCTCCGGCGCTGCAGTCGATGTTGACGTCAGACAGCTCCAGACTGATGACCTCACTGGGCTCTCCAATCAGGAAAGCAGCGCAGGCTAGCTGTGGCTGGGTAGCCATGAAGGTGAACTGGCCCTCTGTGGCTAACATGTCCAAGCATCCTTGAAGCACAACAACATAAAATAATCTGTCAATTCAATCAATCAGATATGCTGGACTGGTGACTGCTTGTTGACTCAATGGATGGATGGATGGATGGATGGATGGATGGATGGATGGATCAACAGATGTCATATGCCTGTGTGTGTGTGTGTGTGTGTGTGTGTGTGTGTGTGTGTGTGTGTGTGTGTGTGTGTGTGTGTGTGTGTGTGCATGCGTGGGTGCGTGTGTCCACATTCATTTTTAAATCATGTCGATAATGTAAAATAAATAAATGTAAATATATATGTATTTAATAATAAAGTAATACAAATCTAGATCTACACATACAATTATCACATGTCAACCATCAACTACATACACATAAAATACATACAAAAACAAACATTTATTACAAAATCTTTCTCCATACTCTCTAAAGTAGGCTTTCTCCAGGGACTTAGTGTACAACATAATCACCATCTGACCTAGTGAATTGAGTTGGTAAATACTTACTAAGGGGTCGGCGGAAAATAAAATCCTCCGATGCTCTTTTCTGATCCAAACTAAGCATAGAATAAAGTCCTTCTGCAGCTTCATTATCCTGCAAAAGACATAGGATTTCACAATAAAACACCATTCAAATGGATTAATCCGATCTTTCGTTGCAATTCTGAACTTTTGACCAGCAAAGCCCATGTACAAAGCAAAAAGTACGGTTCAATTCCCTTTGGCATGTCATTTGACTAATACGTGCAAAATGTTTATATATGCAGCAGCATGAGAGCATGGGAAAAGGAGATATTCTCACCTCAATATAGCGACCAAGTCCCAGCCTTGACAGTAGGGAGATCAATAGGAAAAGCATGTGGATTCGTGTAGAGACTGGCATAGCGCCTGTTGGACCTGGAGCTCAGAGTGAAGAAAGTGCGCGCGCTCAGACGAGCTCGAGCTTATATAGCACCGCGACAGCAGCACGTTCAAGTTCCATTGGAAATACTTCACTAATACTACGGAAATATAAATCGAATCCAAAGAATAATTGAAACGCGGTGATTTTTTTTGTTTCGTTTTTAGTCTCGGGATATATTCGTAATTATTTTGTAATCACAACTTTGATTACGTGGTCATTTGCCTTTCTGGTAGCCATTCTGCATTTCATAAGGCCTTTTTTTTCTCACACGATGTTTTCAAATGAATGCTAATCCAATGTCAGTCAATGAACCAACCTAATGACTTAGAGGTAGCCCATTTTATGAGTCCTAGAAGGAATAGTAGGGAAGCAAGTTGGCCTGAGTAGCCTAGTTCAACACACACCACACTTTCCCATTCCCATAACACCATACCATGAACCACTTATAGGCCTAGTTGAGTTTTTCAAACTTAGCAAGGTTAAACGCTTGTTCTTTTTCAGAGGTTTCCCCTCCCCAAACCCATATTTTAGCCTTCAAGAGACAAACTATGTTGAAAGGGTAAGAAAGGGTATTTTTCTCTACACATTGATGACCTATCTCTCTTGTACCATTAGCCAGAATAATTGCTGTCGTTGTCACTTTAATTTTGTGATTGCCTACGATACATTGATATCAATATCATACTCAGATACATTTTTCACAAAATAACAGTACAGCACAAATTAAACCATAATAAACATCTTCAGTCAAACAAGGACACACAAGAATGACCTTAAACAGAGTATTTAAAAGAGATGGTCGACATGAATCGTGGTCTCCCTGGCTCCAATTTAACAAGTGGCCTCTTCTTGTCCTTATATTCAACACAACAACACAAGAGGATGATATCACCATTAGCTGCTGAGTTGTGTGCAGAGAGAGGGGAAGAGGCGTTTGTGAGGGAGCACGACAGGGATAAAAGGAACAATACAGTATAGACCATGTAGCAAAGTCCCCTCGCAGATGAGAACACTTTGGAGCAGGCTATTGTCCATGCAGTAATTAAATGTCCATGTAACCTGAAGCACAGCCATCTCGAAAGGGCAAGCTAAGAACTAGGAAGGAGATGATAAGCATAGTGTGGAATTAGTCCTCATTCTTGTGATGGTGGTTTTCACCACTAATTAGTTGAATATCAAGAGAGGAAAATGGACACATTTGAAACAGTGTTTAGACCTAATCTTGCCCTTGTCAAACGGGTTGGCATTTACTCAAAAGGCCTCTATCAGGCTGTATAGTAGAGTGCAGGGTAAAGAATGAATTGTGTTTGATGCAACACGCCGTCCCTGGTGACCTACTCAAGGTGTATTACACTTAAAGCCAGTGAACTAGGCCTGATTGGCTGCCTAATACACTCCTCCTGTTAAGGAGATGTCTAGTGATATTAGCTGGGATATAGCAGGTAAAGTGTTTATTCTTGATCAGGATGACCACACAAGTCAACGAAAATGTTAGCAAAATGCTGTGTGTATGTGTGTGGTTATGTGTTTGTGCGTGTGTGTGTGTGTGTGTGTGTTTGTGTGTGTGGCAAAACTAGTGTGATATTGTCTTTACACCATATCTCGGCTGAGTTATGGTGCTTCAGTAAATTAAAAAATATGAGTTGAGTGCCAATACTTAAAACTAAACAGAAGAGATATTAGAAACTCACCACATTTTATTATATAACACATATAATTGCGTAAAGACATGGATATATAATTCCAGATACTTGATGAGTTACACATTGATGAAGCTCCATCTGAAACGCTTCCTTATCTCTGCCATGTTAAACGGTTATATGGCGAGATTAAATTTCCATCGATCGTCTCAAGCCTACTACCCCATCTAGTGGTATGTATAAGAACAGCGGTAAATATAATTTGATGCCATATAGACCTACGTCGTTAGAATCTCCAAGCAGGGACGTTACCAGGAGCAACAGAATAATGAGGTTGAGGGAATCATCAGTCAGTTATTCACTGTGATTTGATGATTTAATTAAAATGTACTTTGAAAACAATTTAGACATTGAAATAGACTGCCGTAATGTGTACAAATACACAACCTTGTTTTACTGCATTGCGTTCAAATGTACTTATATCTGTGTATTTATTATATCTAAATTAAACTGCATGACAAGTGCAACCTCAGCACAAAGCAACTGTTAAGGAGAAGGATGAGGATAAATTCAACATAAATTACCCATTCATCTCTAGCCCATCCCAAATGAAAAATGTTCATTTTGATAATACATTTTGATGTATTTTAGATACTCCTGAGAAAAGAGAGAGAAAGAAAGTAATTTCTGAATCGTCCTGTGTGTGTGTGTGTGTGTGTGTGTGTATGTGTGTGTGTGTACGTGTGTGTGGGTGGATGTGGGTAATGGCAACCTTAAAGGGGCGTTCACACCAAAAGCGAAGGCACGGCGCGAATACATACAAAGTCAATGCAAAGACGCGAAAAAGGGATACTTTGGGATACTTACAAGGATGACTCCCTGAAAGGCACAGCAAGAGCCAAGCGTGGAAAGAGTGTAAGGAGACGTGTGATTGGGAGGCAGCAACAAGACTATTCAGTTTCCTGTCCAAGGTCTTCCTTCAGGCGTTCTGTGAGGAAGACAAGGAAGTTGTCCTCACTGATGCTCAGCACACAGCTACTGCAGGATCTCCACACCCTGGCCCCATGCAGCCAGGAACTTATAGTTGTATGCTACTGCATGTATCACACGCTGTGTTTGTCATAAGTCAACTACCAGCTGGATGTGAACTGTGGCTAGCATTCGGAACTGGCAAGCACTTTCGCTACCTGACAGCCCACCAAATAGCTGCGTGCCTTGGACCTGAGATGTCATGTGCCCTTCCAATGTTCCATGCTTTGACACTGTATCCAGCTTTGCTGGACATGGAAAGAAGGCAGCATGGTCAACATGGAAGTCACTGCCGGAACTGACAGCTGCACTACTGATGCTGGCAAATGGACCAAAGGAGATCCCAGATGATGCAATGAACATTATTGAGAGGTTTGTCATACTTATTTTTGACAGAACCAGCACCTGCACCAAGGTGGACCATGCAAGAAAGAAGCTCTTTCCACGGAAAAACTCAGCGCAGCGAATCCTACCTACCCGAGCTGCTCTGGTGGAGCATGTCAAGAGAGCGGTCTACCAGGGTGGTAACATCTGGGGGAAGACACTGCTACCAGACCCTGTGCTGCCATCACCAACTGACTGGGGGTGGGTGAAAACAGAAGAAATGTATGAGCCCCACTGGACAAAGTTGCCACAAGCATCAAAATCCTGCCACGAGCTGATCTCTTGTGGCTGCAAGAGTGGTTGCAGAAAGCGCTGCAGGTGCAAGAAGAATGCACTTCAGTGCTCAGGCCTCTGCTTCTGTGAGGGAGAATGTGCCAACTGACTCAGTACATTCACTGAACATTGTTACAAGTGCCTATGTTAATACGTAACTGTACTCACTACTGCTACGGTTTAATCCAGTTATCACTATAACATGTAGAGACAATCTCACCATTTTGTTGCATTTTCTTTCATTTATCATTGCCTTACATTGTAATAAAACATATTTTTCACTTTAACTTGTATGTAAATAATATTTGTGGTGCTGGAAACAGCAGCTTGGGGATGGCCAAAGTGTTATATGCCAGTAATCGCAGGCGGTCATTTTGGAAAATGGCTGCCATGGTCATCACAATGCCAATCTGCAATGGCCCAATATCCAGATTTCTTCTAAATATCTTAAGCTATAAATGTACCAAATTTGGCACTTTTATCACTAAATGAACAATAGGTTAGCTAGGCCGCCCCACTATATAACACAACCGCCAAAAGCTACAAAGACCGTAACATAAAGGCGCCTCCGGATGATGTTATGAACCCAAACACTACGGCGTTGGGTTCTCCGACGTCTCTGGTTCTTGATTGAGAATAAATTGGCGGAAAGAAATGTTGGCTTTCACAAGAGCCCCTCGTTTGGTTTCTCGCGCGAGTGTTTTGAAGTTTGCACGAGTAAAGTTTGTGTGCGAACACGCGGGTAGAATATTCGCTTCACTTTTGGTGTGAACGCACAGTAATAGTGCCATCCCTGCGTGTGGTCAACATGTGATGACAGAGTGGCTGTTGACTACATGCATTAGTGTCTTAACCCTCCTTATTGCATCAGCATGAGATGCCACTCTAAACCATCTGCTCCCTGCACAAGTTTGCTTTCTTCTGTTGTTCACGCTGCCCACACACACACACACACACAGATCACCCACACACATACACACACACACAGACACTCACATAGATCACCCACACACACACACACACACACACACACACGAGCACGCACACATTCATGACAATATACACACATGAGTATGCGCACACATGAGCATGTGCACACATATTATAGACGCACGTACATATGAACTCAAATAAGTACAAACACACACACACACACATACACATATGCACGCACACACACAGGCACACAGACCTGTCCTCGTGTGCGTATCTGTCCGTCAGCCCTGCCGCGTCGAGCCCAGCTCTACCTCCTTCCTGACCGAACCATTCATCTCCTGTGGGGGGGCTCTAATGAGCCGCCCCTCCCCGTTTGGAGAGACCTGACAGAGAGAGATTGCTCTGAGGCCTGCATGGATTTTCTCCCTCCACCCTCCAGTCCCCCTCCTCCGTCCCCTTCTCCCCTGAACGTGGTTAATTCCAGGTGCTTTAATGAGGAGCGATGGATAACACAGTCTTCTTTTAATTACCTTCCAGGCCACATCTTCTCAGAGGGGGTCGGGGGTGGCAGGGGGTGGGGGGGGGGGGGGGGGGGGGAGGGGGGGGGGGGGGTTTGTCGCCTTCCAGCTGATGCTTGCCTGTTTGTTGTTTTGGTTTTGTTTGCAGCACCTGCAGAAACCTACAGTCTGGTCAGTGTTGTTGTGGTGAACTCAACAACCGTTGACACACTGTTGCATTACAAGGTACTTAGCTTGCCAAACTTCCATCCAACAAAGACACTATTATCTTGAGTCTTGAGCGTGCAACCGGAATAGTTCCTGACTACAACACCAAAGACCAAAACACACCATTCATGAACATCTGCAGGACTCAGAGGCCTGACTATATAACAGTAAAGTCATCTTGTCAGTGTGTGGTGGGATATTTATATGTTCCAGACCTAGGGACCATAGCTAGGATGAGTACATGTATGTGGCTCTTTGCTGTTTCCCTGTTTGCATTAGCATGGCACCAAGGGTGGACTTATGGCCGACTGCTTTCCCAAACCATCTTCCCAAAGTTGTGTTTTCTATGTTGATAAACTAACATCTAAATCTATGGGCTTGTACATCCATTTGAGAACTTTTCTGTGAGAAGGCCTAATAATAATAATCTTATTATTAACAATATTATTTTGAGTTTAAAATGGAATACAAATCTCTGCATGGTTCCTCAGACAACCTTTGTTAAATTACTTTCAGGGGGGAAAAAAACCACGAGATTCATCTGTTAATGTTGTTAATCTAATACTTACATACCTTGCATACCAAACTGCAATAAAAAATGCATCCATGTAATTTACATAATTCAAACTTTGAATCTTGACAGTATTGTGAAAGGTAGCTAACAGAGGTGGGTGGGCTTCTGACAGACAGTAAATCTGTTGCTTTATCATTCAGTCTCTGCTGTGGTCTGGCCTGTCTTATCCAATCTAGTTAACATTGATTAGGTTGTATAATCAATGCACTCAATGACAATGATTCAGTGCGCTGCATAAATGTATTGATCGCTATTCGCTATAAACAGTAAACCCTTGTTTTCAACCATTCTGCCATTTTGAATTGCCATATTGTGGCTAAGAAATAATTGTTGTTTAATGCAGAGAGAACAAGCATTAATGTTACACAGATAAAATGGAATAAGATGTTTTCTTTTGCTCGACATGTGTTGGCGATTGGCCAGAAGGTGGCAACATTTAGCTGTAGTTTGGTTCTCTGAAGGCCTTGCTTCTCCCATCACACAGTATGAATCCAATATTTACAATGGAAGATAAAATAAACCATGACAGAACAGAACTTTATTATAGATGTATAGAGCATGTTATAATCCAAACATTAATATACTGTAATATGAAAATTTGAAAAACACAGCTGATATATATCAGACTATATATATATATATATATATATATATAGCCTATATATGTTCAGGTGTAAGGTTCATTTTCCAAAAAAGCATCTTTAAAGGGGGGTTAAGTTCATGGCAAAACCGTGAACGTCTATCCGTATCAAATTGTCCTTCTGATCAACAGGACTTTTGGACATTGACACTTAAAACAGTTGTAATGTATCACCTTTCATTGAACAGTTTAATACAACCAAGGACTGTGGCTGGAACACCCCTCCCAGCTACCCTTCCTCCCCCCCCCCCCCCCCCCCCCCCAACCTCCACCCCCACCTCCCCCAACCTCCATCTCACAACCCCCCCCCCCCCCACCGCATAGCATGCAACTTTTCTACTCTTGATTCTACTGGCTCCCCCGGCCATGCATGAGCAGGTGATGTAATGAATGTTGATAAAGTAGAAAAGCAGGTTTAATCAGGACGGATCACTGTGCAGAGGTGGAGAATGTCAGAGTGAACAGGCACAGCTGCTTAGTGCAAAATCCAATATTGACTGTCGGGATGAATGTCCTGCATATTCTCTCATGTGTCCCTGGGGCTGCTGTATTATGCCTCTCACGTTATCACTCCTAATTGGATTAAAAATGGCTTGTTATTGGGAGAAAAATGACTGAGAAAACTAGCGTGATCATTGCCCCTCGGCGACGTCACTGTTGAATTCCAGGAGGTGAAGTCCTTGTCACGGCCCTGCTGAGAAAATGTCAAAGCTGAGCATTTGCAATTAATTTGAATGAAAAACACGAGAATAAATAGATATATAATATTTTATTGATTGTGTTATACTATCAATAATGTGAAAGTAATTCATTAGCATTACCTGCCACACTATTATAGAGCTCATATCACTTAGATATCTCTTAGATGCTCTGGGATAATAATACTATAATCTCTAGAGACTACTGCAATATATTATATATAACGCACGTTTTGTTGAATAAAGTTGTTAATTTGAGAACATTTATTTGCGGCTTTCTTCTCCTCAGTTTTAGGTTTATTAAAATGGTCCTATAGTCATGAAATCACTGGGTGTTTTTGTTTTGTTTATGCATTTGTCATGCACACATTTCTAGAAGTGTGTGCTGCAAGGGCACGAGTGTGTCTGTTAATGTGTGTGTATTAATATTACATATGCTGCATCTGTGTGTGAATGCAATGAAGAGAGACAAAACCAGGAGAAATCCATCACACCCAAACATCTCCAACGTTTGGGTGTGTACACCACCAGGGATACCCATTACCAGAAAATAAATGTTTGATGCCGTAAACCTGACAGAACCTCATTCATACTGACACTCAAGCTAAATTACACATAAAAGCACTGATAACATCATCATTAAATATTGATTTTAGGAACGGTGGAGGCCAACGCATATTTACACATTATGCGCCAGTTCGGAATGTGGATAGGAAACAGGGTGGAGCGTCGCTAGGGAAGGAACAGATGGACAGAGAGAGAGAGACAGAGAGAGAGATACACACACAGTGAAAGAGAGAAAGAGAGACAGAGAGGGAGAGAGACAGAGGATGAAGAAGAAGAAGAATTGAGGGGAGCTACGATGCTGTCTGGCGAGGGAAAGATAGACATCATCAAAGAGGAAAGGGGGAAGAGAAAGAGGGAGGGAGGGAGAGAGGGAGAGAGGAATAAAGGTAGGGAGTAAAGAGGTAAGAGGGGGTGTAAAAAGAGATTTAAGGCGGAGGCTCTGAGCAGATGTTAGTGTTGATGATGATGGATGCAGGCTGTTGAGATGCAGACTTGTTATGGTGAGAGGCACTCACAGGCTCTGCACACCGCACTCCCCCAGATGTCACTGTGTGCGTTGCTGTGTTTTGTGTGTGTTTTTTGTGTGTGTTTGTTTGAGTTTGTGTCTGTTTGTGTGTGTGTGTGTGTGTGTGTGTGTGTGTGTGTGTGTGTGTGTATGTGTTCCGATGTGTTCGTGCAATTGGGTTTTTCTGTACATTTTATAAAAACACATACTCACGGAGATGTATAAATGCGCAAGTCACCACACATTCATTTATCTTGAATGAAATGCATACCACAGCCTTTCTGACAAACGATCAGTAAATCAAGTTCAGGTAATCAGCCTAATCAATGACATCGATGAGATGCAACAAAGGAACATTCATGAGACAAAGGGGAGAGAGTGGCGTGGATGGAACCAATGAACAGGCATACACTCATGAAGAATGAGAGACAGACAGGCCTGCTGCCTCGTCTGCCTCTAAAGGCCAGTACCAGCTAATTAGAACATTTTTCAGCCTTACCTCGCAACCTAAAGAACATTCTCAGGCATAACCACATGTCACTGGGTGACTGCAGAGCATTTTCTCCAACGTAATAATATGCACACACACACACACACACACACACACACACACACACACACACACTACAAAATATTAAATGCATTTGAGTACACACACAAACACATAAAACAAAACAACACATGAACACACACACAAACACACACACACACACACACACACACATACAGACACACACAAAACACAAAAACACATGCATGCATGCACACACACGCAAACAACACAACACAAAATAGACACTCACATACACACACACACAAAACACAAAAACACATGCATAGACACACACACACAGACAAAACACAAACAAATAAAAAAGACAAAACATGCACACATAAAACTAAAAACAAACACAAAGGATAACACACACACACACATAAAACACAACCCAAAATAGACACACACACAAACACACACACATACACACACACACAGCAGGTGAAAAGTGCTTGAATGGGACATGTTGAGTGGTAACCGGCTCTATCCCGCAGCCAGATAAAAGGTGCAGGGCAGAAACATGTTGCTAATTGATTGCTAATTAGTTCTTTTGTTGCTGTCTATTGTGCGCTAACACAGACTTGCCCCTGGCTGTCTATTCACACAGTCTCTCTTGCCTATATGAGAGTGAGGAACATAAGAAGAAGAGGACTCCATAATGAGACACACAGCATTATGTAACACACACACACACACACACACACCAACACACACATACACACACCATCCTATGCCACCATATATGGTACCATGGGGTTCAAGGAGTAGAAAAAGCAAACAGTTATTAAATGTCCATTTAGATTCAATTTATGGCACAAAAACATTTGCATGTGAAAGAAGAAGGAAACATGGATAAAAATGGCTGTAAGAAAGCAGAGAGAAAGGCAGACACAGACAGCACGACAGACATTTGCACACTGTGTATCGTAGGTCACAATTCTTAATGAGGGACTGAATAATCTTTCAGAACATACCGATTTCTTCTGGATTCTATCAAACATGGTGACCCACTGACCATTTATATGAAGGCACCACAATACATCTCTATGTCTCTCTTGCTCTCCCTCTCCCTACCTCTCTCTCTCACACACCCACACTCTCCCTCTCTCTCCCACTCTCTCTTTCCCTACCCCTCTCTGCCTCTGTCTTTCCCACTCTCTCTCGCTCTTTCCCTTTCTCTCTCATTCTCTATATCTTCTCACTCTCCCTCTCCCTATCATTCTCTCACTCTCGCACTCTTTCTTTCTACAAAGGCACCAACATATATCTCTTTGTCTCTCTATCGCTCTCCCTCTCTCACACACACACACTCTCCATCTCTCTCACTTTCTCTTGCTCTCATTCCCTCTCTCTCACACTCTCCCTCTCTCTCTTTCTCTCTCTCTCGCTCTCTCTCTCTCCTTCTCTATCTCTCTCCCTCTCTCTCTCCCTCTCCCTACCTTTCTCCCTCTCCCTCTCTAACGCTCTCTCTTGCTCTCATCAGTGCATGAGAAATTACCTAATGAGGAATGGGTTGCACATTTCCACAAACTCATTAACCCGCGAGCGAGTGAGACTAATTGCGGCGTTTGGGTAATGTGATTTCACATCTGTTACCTCAGTCCAGGACACACACACACACTAGTCAGCACAAGGGCCTGGATTTGGTGGGCTGGACCACAAAATAACTGGAATTACTGAGACACACACCCACACACACGCTCACACGCACACATGCATGCACACACATAAACACACACACGCAGTCACTCACGTACGCTTGCATCATGCGCGCACACACTCATGCACACATGCACACACACATACACACACACAAACACACACAAGCACACACATACACATTCATACACATCCTGTGATTATACTGAACTTTGGTGTGTGAGGTGTATTGGTGCTCATTATGGACGTCACAATCTTGTTAGATCGACAGCTTGATCAGTGATCGGTTGTGAGTTGTGTCTGAAGGAGTGGGCCATTGATACGCTGGTCTGGTCTCAGTATAGCACTCTCACTATAGATAGCATTCTCACTATACCAATCTCACTATGCCACTCTCCCTATACCACTCTCAATATACATCTATAGCACTCTCACTATATTTCACTATAGCACTCTCACTACTATAGCAGTCTCACTATACCACTATTGCACATTCCACTATTGCTCTCTCACTGTACCACTCTCAATATACCACACTACAATATACCACTCTCCCTATACCCCTCTCACTATACCACTCTCACTATACCACTCTCACTATACCCCTATATTCACTATACCACTCACTTTACCAGTCTCACTACTCTCACTATACCACAATAGTCATTACTCACTATATCACTCTCACTATATCACTCTCAATATACCACTATACTCACTAGACCAACCACTAGACCACTCTCAATATACCACTTTAGTCACTATACCACTCACTATACCCCTCTCACTATACCACTCTCACTATACCCCTTTCACTATACCACTCTCAATATACCACTATACTCACTATAGCACTGCCCCTATAGCACTCTCACTGTAGCACTTTCACTATACCACTCCCACTATACCACTCTCAATATACCACTGTACTCACTATATCAATCACTCTTTCACTCTCACTTAAGCAGCACATACACATCTCCAAAATATGGGAAGCAATCTGGATGACAAGAGAATAAACTCTTTAGTCTTTAGGCTTTTTGACATTTACTGGCTTAGTCTGTATGTTCCTATCATCATGACTACAGCTGTAATACAACATATCTGTGGTACTGATGGCTTGGTATGGTCCTGACATGGTGTGATTAATAGCCCTGTTATTGCGATAAAGTGGGGCCATTGCACTAGTTGGTAATGGAATGGAGTTGTAGTTGCATTACGCATTGGAAACAAATAAATGGTTAGAAAGAAAACAGTTATTTGTAGTATTTACAAAAACTTCCAAAGGCTATTTTATTTGTCTGATAGGTCAAGACCTAACCCCAACATTGATTTGAAAAACACATCCAAACCAGAATGCATTTCGAGAATTAATTGAAAATGTCAGGGTCTTTGAACTGAGTTGGTATTTTGAGTAATTTGAGTAAATTACTGAAAACAAATTTATGTTAATAGAAAAGGTGGGAACCAACTGTTTAATATAGCAAAAGTAATATACTTTTGTTAATTATGATTAATCCTTTGTTTAACCCCTCTGAATTATAACAGAAACTCCAATTATAAGTTTACAGGCAGTGGAACTGCTTATGGTAATGCCATATCTCATCAATTACTCTCGCGTGATCATAAATTGGCCCTGCGCTGACAACGAGATGAGGTTAACACGCTGATTAATTTGGGCTGCTGTGATTTCAGTTTTAAGATGACATTTCTAATCTTTGACATAGACTGTGAGGTCCACGTAGTTTCATTGTGGAAAATTTGGTTACTCTTCCAGGGCTACGCGAGTTTATAGACATTATACCTCTCACAACATGATAATATAAAATTAAAGAGGCGTCCAAATAGGCGTCCAAGCTTTGGACGGTAATGTGGTAAATACAAGGGGAAAAAAGAGCTAAGTGTATGTATGACGCTAATACAAATCAAAGTTGTGTGTGAATAAAGCTCGCATAACTGGACGTGTCCAGTTGCGCCGACGATAACATTATTTAGGCAATATAAATATTTATGTCTGTGTGTATGTTTTTTAATATTATATAAATGTATGATCATACAATAATATTTAAATGAAGACGCACACAAGTAGACTATCTTGTGCACTTGTGTTCAAATAATTAACTAGGCCTATCCATGTCAGAACCTTTACAATCCCTATAGTTGTATAAGCCGAGAATGCTAGTGAGCCCCAAACAAAACTAAGCAATCTTTATCTTGATTCGATTTTAGATGTATAGGCGTAATAAATAGTCTTCTATGTTGAGTTCCCCTGTAAGATAATGTGACTGAAAACACAATAGGCCTAATAGACGTGGGTTCCACCATAGAGAACGCGTTTATTTGTTGAATTATTGGTAGAAGAAGAGGTATAGCCCTACTAATATTGATGTTTATACCGCTCTCTAAAGGGGTCATACAACCTACACTCACCGTGTTCACTGAAAGTCGACAGAGCTAAAGGGTTGTGTTCCTGCGTGATGTGGTGCTGTCTGAAAGACATATTTCACACATCCTGTCCACTGCTGAGCGGGTGATCACACTGACCGTCATGGTCACCGCAATGACCGTCACGTCACGGCACTGACATCTTTACCGCTGCTGTCAGTCTCGAGTGCGACCAGTCACCGTCACCCCGGGCGTCAATGTTAGGTCTATAATCTATGTATCTATATATATAGGCCTATATTTACACAAATAACTTTAAGCAAAAAATAAGTATCACGGTCACCTTGCAGTTGAAGCCTTCTTATTTGGCTATATAAAGGAGTGGCCTATAATAAAGAACATACATCATTCTCGTGTTGACATTCTTCAAAATCCTTTTTATTTGTCATTTAAATTGGTACAAACCCGTCAATAGTGTGTATTTGAATGTAAGACCAAACATTTAAGAAATGTGTCAGTAATTAGCACAGACAATAAGTTAAAACATGTCACAAAAAGACCAGCGGGTACACAGCAAGAATGTTTCATCTACACAAAACATCCTAAAACAGAGTAGGCCTACTGAAAATCCGACTGACTTCAATGTAGTAGTAGCCTACATTCTCTCGCCTCATGCAGGCGAGGTTTCTGCCACCTATAGCAAAAGTGTGTATTCATATTATTTGGGCACCGTTATCGTTCTAAATACTTCAAGTGTTAAATCCACGTGCATTGCGCATGCCTCAGAGAGCCACTTTGATTGGCCCACCTATGGTGCGTGTGTGTGTGTGAAAACGTTTACTCACCTCATAGTTTTCCGTTTGACATAATATAACACAATTTCACCTGAACACAATAACAAATGAGTGCATAAAGACGCACTCACGTGAAAACATAAATACGACGATTGTTTGGTTCTCATGAATGCGGCCTATCGCGGCTAGATCATTACAATATCACCAATAGTTGACCAAATCCTTTAAATTATCAAGATGAATAGCCCCATGCCGAGGATAAATAGCGGTTTCTCCAATTCCTATTCTAGACGACGTCAGTCAGTCTCCTGCTTGACATATTAATTCAGATTCGTTCTCTCATCTTGATCAGACATGGTGTTAAAATAATAAAATAAAAAGAGCCACGGGAGTATGTGTTAAAAGTCACTAGGTGAAACTCATGGAAACTGTGTGCTCCAGCGCCTTGCGTCGAAGAGACGCGATGCTTGTCCCTCTCCACATGTCACTGTCCGGGGAACTACACAGCTGCGGGGAGCCCGACACGTTGTTCGGTCCCGAAATAGAGGCCGACATTCCGGGGAAATGCGTCTGGTAGAGGTGGGACTGCAGCCCGGAGCCGTTGGAGGACAGGCCGTTGGAAAGGCCCATTGAGTTGGGGGGTCCGGGTCCGAGGCTGCACTGTGACAAGGACTGCGGCATGCCGGGCTGGCGACCCAGCGACGGCGGGAGCTGCAGCTGAGACACCCCAGGCATCCCCGTCGCCCAGCGCGAGTCGTTGGCATGGAAGGAACACAAGCTGTTCTCCATGGCGGCCGCGGCGGAGAACTGCGGCAGGCCGTGTGTAGGCAGCAGCGTCCCCGGTGAGCGGAAGACATTAGTGGTCTTCTTCCTCTTCTTCCACTTTGCGCGTCTGTTCTGGAACCAGACCTGTTTCCCCCCAGGAGATGGGACCAACGTTAGTGCACCACACCGACATTAACCACTTTGGATAGTCATCATAACAGCATTACAGACGAATCTGTAGCCTAACCTATTGTCCCCACCACAACCACAAAGGTTAAACGGGTCATTGTTTCTTGGACAATGGTAGAATGTTGTTAGGAAAACATATATAATGTAACTCATTTGTTAAGATCAACATGGTTAAACATGGTTACATTTAGCTGTTTTAATGATGGTAGGTCTACACGAACCTTTAGAATGTCATGACACAAATAGCCTATGATTTAATAACATAGCAGTTAAAGAACAATCAGTGAGCCTGCAAAATAATTTATATTTCACAAGTGTGTTTTCAACCGCACATTTTACGTAGGCCTAAATACACACATACACACACACATAAACACACACACACACACACGCACACACACACACACACACACACACACACACACACACAGACACACACACGCACATGCATAGACCAGACACAAACAGACACACACATGACCACACACGGTCACTACCAATACGCACTGGCTAAATGGCGGGAGATCTCGCCGCCCACGAGCGTATAAAGATTTCATCATCTTCAGGCGTGATTAATGCGCGCGAGATGCCGCGAGACGGAGCCGCCGTATTAAAACTGAGACCTCGCTCTCATTCCGTTCATTCATCCGTGAAACGTCGACCAAACCCATTACACTGGGGGGGAAAGAAAATGCAATTTCTCATTCCATTAAAAAAAGTACAATATAGTCTCGAGTCCTATTAAGACGTCGCTGATAGACCATTTTAAAGGGCATTTTAAAGGAGCCACATAGCATTACGTCTGTGTAAGGCAACACCTGCAGATAACTATGTTTAGAAACAGCAGGTGAATTGTGTATAAAACGAATGATTATGGTGACTAATGAATAAACTGGTTTTATTGCTTCCAGTGGAATAATTTGCATGTATTTCACATCACTGGTTAATAGCCCGTTCATTGTTATAAATAAGGCTGAAATTGGTAGATTATATGTGATTAATTTAGGCCTCAGAAAACCCTCCGTGTTTGAATATGTTTTGAAAGCATTTTTTGTTTTAATTTTAGTAACAAAAGCTCTTGCGTTGACTCCATAAATATTAACATTAATTAATATTTTTGGTTAATATTATAAGCTCTAGACATATTTTGTATTAGCCTGTTATCCAACTTTCAATTACAGTTTAATTGCATTTATTTAATTTATATATGGATTTCCGAAGGAGGTTTGTGTAATTTATTTTAGTGGAACATTTCGTGGGATTATTAATTGGTGGTCTGGAAAATGAATGAAAGAAAATACAGGCTATGTAATTAGGGAATTATAAGAATTATGTTGTGGGGTGGGTTATAAATTACCCATGATCGAAGTATTTGGAATTATAGTGAGGTAACATAGGTAATATACTAACAGTTAATACGAAAACAAATCATTATTTTACTAAGTGGCGATTGAGCGTTTCAGCACCATGGAAAGCGCTCGTGCCGACAACTAACGCAAGAACGCAAAGAAAGCGCTATGGGGAAAATAAAAAGGTTCATTTTGGATATGGTTGGACATATTGTATAAGGAGGACCGTTTTCCAAGCCGAATATACACACATTTAAAACTTGCAATGCATACACACCATGGCAATCGGGTAACTGCATTGTCTTAAACATTGTGTTATTTAGAAAACACACAAATAAAAGTACACTTTACCTGCACGCGGGACTCGGTGAGACCGATCCTTAAAGCCAGTTCCTCGCGCATGAAGATGTCAGGGTAGTGAGTTTTAGCGAAGCTTCGCTCCAGCTCGTTGAGCTGAGCCGGTGTGAAGCGGGTCCGGTGTCGCTTCTGCTTCTGTTGGTTCGACGACTGACCGGAGTTCTGCTGCTGCTGCTGTTGCTGCTGCTGCTGCTGCTGCTGTTGTTTATCTTGGTCTTTTCCGTTCACCTGCATGCCGGTGGTGTTGGGTCCCACAGACGAGATGTCGTCTCCAGGCAAAAGAGTGCTCCCCTCTACAGAGTCCGGACCAGGGGCCATTTCCCCCGGATGCCCCTGGTCCTGCACTCCTCCCAGTCGGCACTTGAGAGCTTCTCGGTGTCCGAGTAGCTCCGCCGCATCCTTCATCCCTAAGGGAATGGCCGGAGGACAGGTTTTGAGTTTAAACAAGCCAGCACAAATGAGGGTAAAAATGAATGTAAAAAGCCTGTTTGAAGAGATAGGTGACATGAACTTGTCTGAGGTAACCACAGCAACAGTTTTATAGATATAATCCGAATTTGTTTGCTTTGCATCTATCGCTGGCAAAACACATTTCAGCAAAATTGCTGTACAGATTTTTATCAACCTATAAGCCATTAAGTTGTCGATGGAATTCGTCAAGCAAGCAATACTCAACCTATCTCTTCATAAGGTGAAATAAATAGTTGTTCTCTTACAGTGCAGTTTAGGGCTGGAGTTCAGCGATGATAACTCACCGAGCCGAGCATCCAGGAGGTCGGCGTGAGAAAGCATAGCGTACCGCTCCAGGGCGAGACGCGTTCCAAAAAAAATCCTACAACCTTTGGCAATTTATAAAGTATATATCGTCTAAATGAACGAAAATTCGGTTTGTGGTTAAAAAAGAAGGTCCCTTGCATTATAATGTCCTTTAGAGCGACGGGGAGGCGCTTATTAGTTGAAAGAACCCATGAGCTTCCTCAAATAAGAGCCAATCAGATTCGGAGTTTGGAAATGGCAGCGATGTGACTTCCCCTTTACACCCACATAGCCGCGTGCCCGCGCGTATGCACGCACGCGCGTAGAATCACACAGCAACTACATTTAACTTCTCTCTTTTGCCATCCAGTTATTCATGCTCAAATTACTCCATATTGAACCTATCAAGGTGTGTGTTTGTTGGTTTATCACACAGTGTGCTTTTTCATACTTACGTTCTAGTTAAATATAATATTTGTTTGGTTATGTGTATGAACACATATGCCTGGCCTATAGATTGTAGCCTATCTCATGTACGATATGTTATATTTACTGAACAATGTTTAACTCATTGCTATGGCATTATTGAATATAATTAAATAGCAACCGACTTTAAACTGTAGGCTTCATTTATTGAGTAAAATGATTCAAGACTTTGGAGCAGCCTATTCGGTAACACCAAATGCACCCCCTTTGTCAACGTATCCACTGAAAAATGTAATAACCGAATTGTGTAGGTTGTATGATACATCAGGGCTTATAACTATTTCACCTGCCTGCTATCGGAAAGTAGAAAGCACCTGAGAGGCCCCGTGGCTCGTGACCTTGGATCAGAAACAAAACTAATATCACTTCCAATCCCCCATGGCAGGCGATTTGTGGAGACAAATGGAGGAAATAAATAAATAAATGAGTACAGATGGATTTAAGCTCCGTTAGTCATCGGCTGCTTTAACTCCCATCGACTTTTCATCAACCCTGGTGCAATTAAAGGTAGTTAGGCCTATTTGGTTCAAACAAAATCAGACGTGGTAGACCTAAATGATTTAGCCCCTTTAGCAGTACTCCATAAGTAGGCTATTATACAATTAACAGGACAGCCATTGATCTTTCGTTACACTCGGTCCTCCAGACAGTAGCCCGGTTAGCAGGGGCTGTTGGCAGATGTCGGGGTTAGCCTGGTGAATAGACCACCGCCGGGGACTAAATGGTTTCTTCGCAGGCGGACAAAGGGAGCGTCCGAGTGAGAAGGTGGCACCGCCCGGACCCTGTCTTCCTCTCCGACCTTACATGGATGCGGGCTTTTCTACCACACTCAACAGCCAATCTGCCGAAGGCTGACACGTTTGAATCCCTTTTTTCTTTTGTGTGTGTGTGTGTGCTGAGACGCGGGGAAGTATGTAGGCTATACCTTCCTTGACACATGCGGCTTGAGAAATTTAGGGAAATTACGTGACGGGTCCACAGAGATGAAGAAACTGAGACCATTTCTTAAGGTTCAGGAGTGGCAATCAGCAACATTCCAGCATCGATGCGTGTGAGTCTGACTGGTAGACCAGAGGGACTGTCTGGAGTTGTAGGGCCAACCACCCTGTGTTTGATAAGGGCTTGGGCGAGGAGGAACGGTGTGTATATGCTGTGGACGTTGCTTGGTTTATAATCGGTGTGTGTTTAGCAGCACCGGAGCATAATGGTCCGTACTGAGGAAACGAGCGTCATCACGTGTTTTGAGGATTGTTTGGTATTTTAAAAATAATTGACCTCCAATAGAACATCTGCAGATACTCACACAATTGAAATTAAGGAAACATAGTTGAACTATAAAGGGAAATGAAAAAAACTAACAATTTGTGTTCTTATTTTAATCTTATTGTTTTAAATTGTGATTTCTTTCTATATACAATTTTAATATATATCGTGAAATAACATAGTGAAAAAATATGATTAACTATTAAACTATAAAGTATTTTTAATGAAAGAAATCAACAACAATCACAATAACATCAACAACAAAAACCACAACAATACATGATTGTTATTACTGTTGTTTATAGTAATTTAAAACCAAGTGAGTGCAATATTATATATGTATATATATATATATATATATATATATATATATATATCATTTTTGTCATATCAGAATTTTTATTCAGAACGAGGCTAATTATATATCATGGTATTATTGTCAACGCATTATGATTTTTAACTATTTCAAATGGCCCAACTGATATCCGTGTTTGACAACTGTTTACTGAGGCCAGAAAATAGCCATCCCGGCTGTTCGATCAAGGTTGAACTTATTGCTATAACAAGAGGAACCACTTGAAATGGATCTATGTCTCACTCAGCCTCCCTAACTGGACCACATCAATCTTCCCAGTAAAAACACACTCACATACAATCCGCCCGGGTTAATGCGGCGCATCTGAGTGCGGAACGGCTGTTTACACGCGAGGAGACACTTTTAATGGAAGCGCACCAAAAACAAATGCAATTTTGTAGAGCAATTTCAAAGATCAGGGATTCTGTGTCCTCACTCTCCGCGGTTTTTTAAACAATCAAACTGCGTTAAATCCATTGTTCATATCGGGTTTGTTGGCCAGGTTAGCTGGGTAAATAATATAAAAAATGCCACAGATATTGTGAAGAAAAAATGCACAAGATTCACGTCATATAAGCTATAAGGTCTTTTGGTTGGTTTTGGCTGGGCATATAGTGTACAGTCGTGACTTTTGGATGTGGTCCACCAAAACGTTTTAGGGCTACAATTTCTTCACCTTAAATTAATTTTGGAAAACTAAAGGGGGAAATCGATCTCCCATCACCAGAAACTGCAGTTTAACAAATTGCTTTGTGTAGCTTCGTGCAGGTGATTTAATGACAGTTGGTGGAATAAGGGGAAGGCTAATATGTTCGTTTCATTCAAGCCCGACAGATGACGACGAGAGAGCGAGAGGAGCAAAGAATCATGAACAGAGAAAGCTATTAGAAGTGTCCCTCTTCGGCCACCCATCATGGCTGTATGGTCCCGTGCATCTCATGCCCCAATTAAGAGCGCGCGCTCCGCCTGGTCCCCATTATTGCGTGATCTGGTGCACAAAGCTGTAATCATGGCTTCAAATAAAATAATCAGCAAAGAAGAGCGATTTCCTTAATGAGAAAGAATACGCGTGTGTCACGGACTGAGAGGTGGTGGTGGTAGTATGTCTGTGTGCGTGTGAGCGTGTGCGCATGTGTGTGTGTATGTATGTGTGTGTGTGTGTGTGTGTGTGTGTATGTGTGTGTGTGTGTGTGTGTGTGTGTGTGTGTGAGGGGGGGGGGGGTGTGAGAGTGAGAGAGGGAAAGTGTGAGGGAGTAAATGCGCGTGTGTGTCTGAATGCAATCATACATTATCTCAATGATAAATAATATACAGCTATAACTATATCAATATGTAAAATTAAAGATGGGGAAAATGTTGCTTAATTATAATAATAAATTGTGCAATTGGTCAATATACCTTTATGAAATACAATTGTGTTCAAGTATTATGCCTTGCATTTAAAAATAAATATAAAACAGATTTTGTTTACATTACATTTTTAACAAGTGAATTTGTTAGATAAGTACATGCAAACATTGTTTTGGTTGGGAGAAACTACCAGCACAGATGTTTATATAAATAGGCTTTCAATCCACATTAGCACAACCCAAGAGAAATCCTTTATCGAAAAAATACTACAAATATTATATTTGGACAAATGGATAACATTTTGCTCACGGCCATTTTGCATAACAATTTTAAACAATAAATAAATAAATAAATAAATAAATAATATCATATCATATCTGAATGGTGGTATCTCATGCAGATTCATTTTAAATCATTTTAAGTATTTAGTGTACTATATAAGTATATTAGGATATAATTTTGAAGACATTTCTGATTACATTATTAATTACTAATGACTAATTAAATTAAATTGTATGTCAATAGGCATTTTTCAAAAAGGCCTATAATTTATAGATTTTTTCCAACACATGTATTTACTTTTGGGTTTATTTACCTTTGAGTTTCTGCATCCAAACTTTCTGAAATGAAAAGATATTTTTTTTAATATAATTAACAAACAATTTGTGAGGCGGGACACTGCAGCATCAAGCACATATTACAGGACGAATAAAATAGTATTCAATAGAGTCTCTCTCTAAACAGGCAGCCCTCCTCCTCTCCTCCCCGGCACCTTGACTTTTCTTTCAGTTCTGCTCCAGCTAGTAGAATATGTTCTATCTTAAATCCGGTCATTAGCCGGGCCCATTACTGTGGCTCCATCGTTAGGAAGCTGCAATGCATCATTGGCGGTAATGAGTGCCTTATATTACAGGTGCCAGCAAGTCTTCGACACACTGCCCACTGATGTCATATTGTCGGAAAATATGTAGTTATGATATATGTAGTTATGTGCTTATCATTTATCTTTTCACATTACAATATGTATTAGAATTGTGATTATATATAAATAAATAATAATCACGCATATATACAGAGAGAGATAGAGAGAGAGACTGCACTGTACTCATAATATATTGCATTATATGATTAATTATTATTGTGTTACTATTATTCTTAGATTATGTTATTGTGCTTTTTAGCTAATTTTAAGTAGTTAAAAATACACATACACACACGCACGCACACACACACACACACACACACACACACACACACACACGCACCCACGTGCACAGCCACAATAGAGAAAAGGGGAGGACTTGGGTCAGTAATGGCTCGAGCCTGAAATTAGAAACATGTGCTGGTAATTATCACACTGCAGCAAAAACCACGTCGAGAAATGTAATGCCTCAACAAATTAAACAAGAAATGAAATCCGTCTCTATGACCTTGCCCAATCTAACTTGACTAACCTGATCTAGGCTAGTTGCCACCTGGGTAGTTCGACTAGTAACGTTGACCCCTTTTAGGACGCCCTTCACAGAACACTATTGCCAAGTTCAACAGTGACACAGGGCGCACATCATGCCAAAGATAAAAGAAAGGTGACACACACACGGCATGCTCCGTTAACGGTGTTGCTCAGTAGTGAGCTGCTGGGTACTCCGTTGAATACCATTGCAGCGCGGCTTAGTGCTGCGGTATTAATTACCCAGTTCAGCTCCCCTCTCACTTCACAAATCCTATACTTCCCCTTCAATCTATTCTCTTTATCTTCTCCTCTTTCTCTCCCCTCACCCGCCTCCCTCCATTCCATCCACTCCACATCTCCGTGGCTCCTCTGCTAAACACAGCACAACCCTTCCCAAGATTAATTGATCATCAATTTATCTCTAATTTGGACCAAGTCAGCTGGTAAATGGGGCACTTTTCGCTGATTGTTAGTGAAATGTGTGCAAGTACATTGATAAATTTTGATTATTTATCAATTACAACCAAATGAACTAAATCTATTGAATAAATTCCAGCCTGATTGCTATAATAGAGTTTGAAAATATGGCTATTGATAATGATTCCGGCTAATAGTCTTTTCCGGCCGTGGTTGCCGGCTTGTCGCAATGACAACACAAAACTCATTTTTCACAGAATCAGCTGAGTGCGAGCGAGGCCGATCTTTCATTAATCAGTCACATTACTGAGCTGATACGCCGTAATGCGCGATGCTTTCCTCGGGAAGACTCAAACACTTTGTCATATTTTATGTCAATTACCAGTCATTTCGTTGTGTTCCAGCAAGGCATCTTGTGATAGTTAACATATGTTAAGGTAAGCGCCCCGTACCGCCCCTCAGAGCGCCGTGTGAGGATGTTGTCTCTAGTTGGAGGGGATCCCCCAATACACGACTGATGATGAAATGGGCCCTTATCTTAATTTCATACTTTCCCCAAGTTTAGACGCTTATAAGAAGAGTGGAGCACGGTTATGTTTTTATTTATTTATTTTTGAAATAGGCCTGCCAATATGTTTTTTTTCCCCAAGATTAATGGAAAACCATCTTGCTGGAAAATAGAAACGGGAAAACGGAATTAGGCTCAGCCGCTTACACACATAGACAATAACAAAGCATTAGCATGAGCTGCGCTCCTATTTGCACACAGACACGGAGATAACCAAATTACTGCTGTCATTTTATTATAGCCTCATTTCACCGCCTTAAATTCTACCAGCGACCTGAATTCAAGGTAAAGGGTGCGTGAAGAATGCTTGCATGGAAAATACATAGGATAGGATATTTAGGATATATTAACTGCACACTGAATTGCATCGATTGTTCTAGGGCCTATATTCACCATAGACACCAGAACACAAATGTTAAATTAACCTGCACACCATTTTGGCCTCGTTGGCCGACTAGTTTAAGAGGGGAAGTAGCTAAAAACAACTGCATAATCAGCCTTCCTTTTTAATCATTGATATGAACCTCAGTGCACTAATCATGGTTGTTGGAAGCAACTTAATGATCAGCACTTTAGACCGGGCAGGTAAGGCTCGGCGCAGCACAGCAACGCAGAGGCCAACTGCAGGTGAATTAACCCAGTCCACCTCTAATATGCTGGTGTCAGCTCTGGTTAGGACATGGCTATACTGCGGCCTGTATTGGCAGTGGCATAGTATCCACAATCGTCTCTCTCATACGCCAGCAGGCAGCTATCTATAATCGATGGCCACTTTTAATTGGACAGCCTGTCCGTTACTGGATAGCACAACAGGAGAGGGAGATGGGGATAGCCCCATCGCATTTATCATGTTAGGTTGGGGAATTGGGAGGAAAAAACAAGACTTTTACCGTAAACAAAAACAAAATGTCCTCTTTCACTATCAATGTCGTAAGATATAGCAGGCACACCGTTTAGAATCATAGTGGTTAAAAACATTTAATAAACCTGAAAAAGTAAAGGCCCGGATAATGCGTTTACTATTACAGTTCAAAATGGAAAAATCACCCTAATACATTTTCTTTATGTATTGGTAGAGGAATTATTTGCTACCGTTCAATCATCAGTGAACAACTCACCAAAACAAAACAGCAACAAATAAACTAAAATGTCTTAACCTTGAGAACATGTCATGTGATGTGGTATAGTTATTAACCTCAAACTGATGGCCTACTTGTATGTTATTATAGGCCTAGGCTTAATACATGGGAGACGCAGGCTAATTGTCAGAAAATAGAGAATTACCGACTGACTGGATCTTTAGGCATTTCGCCCTAAATGAGATACAGCCTAAACAAACACTCCTGTCTCTAAATGTATATTCTAAGATATAAAATGGAGACGATAGTGCAGTAATGACTTCACTAATGTAGTCAATAAATGAAATCAGACGTTATTAGCCTTGTACGTTGCCAGTCAAGGAGGTCAGAGAGAAGGAGAATGTAAATTAATTCCCTTTAACTGGAACGACCTGCTGATGGTTGGTTAAAACGGTTTTCATTTCATTTGGTACAATCTATTCATTAGGTATTATTCAACGCGAACTCCGAAAAGATAGCGTACCGCTTTTTGTAATAAGTGAGTTTAATAAGTTACCTTTATTTTATTGTGTGTGTGTATATATATATATATATATATATATATATATATATATATATATATAATGTATTGTGCAGGCCATGTATTGTTATTATACAATCGCAATTGTGAAACAAATGTGGTTTCCGGTTTCTCCTATGAAGAGATTGGGATTTTTACCCTTTCCCATTCCCTTTCGTGGTTCCTTATTTTATCTTTTATTTAGGGGGGGGGGGGGGGGGGGGGGGTAGCACTAAGAAGCCATGAAACGGGAGACGGGGAGCCACCGGTGAACACGCGCTGCTTTTGGCGCGGCCTCTAATGAAAATTGAGCGAGCTGCTGGTGAGGAGCGCGCGGGGCCACTTCTGGCTAATCTATGCTTTAATCAGCGCGTGTAATGAGAGTGGCGGCACGCGGCACGCTCAGAGAGAAAAGAGAGTTACAAGTAACGTCTGTCAAGGTCCAGTGAAAATATTGGGTCTAATTGTCCTGATTAGAGAAAACTAGATGTTTTTTGGGTTTTCTAATGCAAAAAGAAAACCTCGCAGGAGCACAGACATTCTTTTCCGAGAGGAACTGGACTTGACTATTTCAGCACATTGGACAGCTCCATTAGAAAACCATGAACTAAAAAATAAACTCCATCTTTCAATTTCAAAGCATACGTTTTCATTCATTGTTGGACACGCACTTATGGCTATTTTGACCCTCACAATGCAATCCTTGCGTGCACAACCCAGATATACAAGACAGGCCTATATATTTGGGTTGGCCAAGAACGTGACGCAGAAATTAGCCTTGAAGCCGCGAGAGTCCAAATACATTTTGGGATGATCTTTCAAAGACGTTTAAAAGGTACGATATATACGACTATATATCCCTAACAATAATTGTTCTGCGGCGTTTATGTAAAGTTAGTCAATTGAGGAATAAGGTGACTATTGTAACAGAACACTCAGTGCCTCGGCCCCTGAAGGGATACTCGCGAAGAGTCGCGCGAGGCTGGTCACTGGCTGAATAGCAAGCGGGACATTAGTGGAAGTGTGTGTGGGAACACTGTCAACCAATTAACAGGACATTAGCGTGGACACACGCGCATACAAAGGCCTGCATATACGCACACACATACACACACGCACACATACACTCACTCACACACACACACACACACACACACACATGGGCACACATACACACACGTACACACACGGAGACGTGCACACATCAGACACACGTTCGGACTGTCTCACACATTTTTACCATTTTCTCTGGTGTGCATCATGGACTCTTTGACGCACACACACACACACACACACACACACACACACACACACACACACACACACACACACACACACACACACACACACACCACGTAATATACAAATACAGGCATGTATTTACAGAGACGAAAGCGAGAAAGAGCGACAGAGTGAGAGAGTGAGTGAGTGAGAGAGAGATTGAGAGTGTGTGTGAGAGAGTGATATATATATATATATATATATATATATAGAGAGAGAGAGAGAGAGAGAGAGAGAGAGAGAGAGAGAGAATGCCGGTGAGGCCAAATTAAAATCAGTGCAGGGCATCCGAGCGCCATTTTACATCCGTAGCCTCAGCAAAGCTGCCTGACAGCCTACCTCTGCCTGGGATTAGCCTCATCTATCCAGTGTCAGTGACTGTCGTGTCCAGAGAATCACACTATAAACGCAGCTGACCGAGGTGCGAGGTGCGTGCGCACTGGGCACGTGTCTGGAAGAGTGTGTCTGTTCTAAGGGGAGAGAGACAACAGGAAGTGTATGAGAGAGAGAGAGAGAGAGAGAGAGAGAGAGAGAGAGAGAGAGAGAGAGAGAGAGAGAGAGAGAGAGAGAGAGAGAGAGAGAGAGAGAGCGGGGCCGGGGTCAACTGATTACTCATACAAACAGTCTAAAGTAGACTGCTGGTTGAGGGGATGTAGGAGGCTGGCAGTTGGGATGGATTGGGTTTCCGCGTGACAGCAGCAGAGCGCGCCCTGGTCTTCCGTGTGTCCACTTCTAGCACGTGGGGCTGCCACTTTGTCCTTTCATCAATCACCTTGAAGATTTTCCCCTCCAAAATAAAAAGGAACGCAATAAAAATGTATACAAATCAAATATCTTTAGCACAGAGAGTATGTGACTCTCCATATTAATAACTATACTTTTATTCATTGAATACGCAGATATTTTCCACATTGATTTAGGAGGTAAAAAGAAAATGTGTCAAATACATTATTGATAAATTGTGGTAATTATGAATGAATTAGTATCAAGTGATCCATATTGTTGTTATAATAATAATAATAATAATAATACTAATAATTATTATTATTGTACACAATTAAATAAAAATAGAACTAATAAAAACAATTGACATTCAAGCGTTTGTCCTTTAAAACGGTTAACACCGCGGATAAAATCGACAACGGAACGGAGGAATGGAGATATCAGAGCGCTCGCCCGGGAACGACCGTATTTATGAGGGCTTTCTGACAAATAGGCCCAGTTCCGCTCCGCCGGCCTCCGGCATAACGCGCCCTGCATGTTTACATAGAGCAGCCCCATTCCCGCGGTAAGCACAATCAGAGCAAGACGTCTATGGAACCATTGCGCCATGCACGTGCGTGTGCGTGTACTTGCTTGCGTGCCTGCGCACGTGTGTGTGCGAGCCCGTGGATGTGCGGTTATACGCTTTGTCTATACATCAACTGTGAGGAAAATAGTAGGCCTATAGAACGGAAATCAACCACTAAAGGTATATAGGTCTACATAACAAGCAGTAAGTTATTGTAAATCAAGATTCCACCTTTTGGTCCGCCAACCTGTAGACCGTGGCGTCGCGTGGGGAGAAAATCGTTCTCCCGCGACTCGCAGTTCATGGCTCTGGATA
>JACYXH010000479.1:7443510-7458510 GCA_026745465.1 Lota lota | reverse complement strand
TGGCCAGAGATATGTTATCAGACTGAACAGTAACCGTGTGTTTGGAACCGTGTGCGTGTGTGTATGTGTGTGTGTGTGTGTGTGCTGATCTAATGGCTTTCACCTCACACTCCATGCTTTTAAAGTTCATTTGGATTGGTGCCTACAATCACCTTCCATCCGTCGTCTCCGTGGTAACGGAGCCAGTCCTAATTAGTATGCATTATCAATTAACAAACTTAATAGCCGGCAGATTGATTAGATCCTCAGTTATAGGGGCAGAACTCAGGCGAAACACAGAATGGAAAATAATCATACACACATGGCAGTGGCCTCTCTCTCTCTCTCTCTCTCTCTCTCTCACACTCTGGCTCTCTATTTCTCTCACTCTCTCTCTCTCTCTTTTACCGTTCACACACCGACACACATACACACTCTCCCACACGCAGCAACCACTCCCTAACCTTCTCCTCCTTCCCACTCGTGTAATTACTGTATGCATATGGCACAGAGTGGATTGGGAATGAGGCAAGTGTGAGGTTTTAAATAAACCTTCAGCTTCTAATGAGTCAGGCCGCCATGCCTAGTTTACCTCTGATTGTGCGCCATGCTAATGAATGACAAGCCTTCCCTACGACATGACCCCATGCACGCGCACACAGACTCACATACAGGCATAAACGTACACACACATACACACACACAAACATACACACACACACTTGCATGTACATGCACACACACATACACGCACAGGCACACACACACACACACAGCCACACTCACAAACACACATGCACATACACATACACCAACCTGGACACACATATACATACACATTTTTGCAAAGGCGCATGTACTTACAGATAAAATGTGTGTATAGATTAGGAAGATACTTGCAGTATTTGCAAATATGCATACAGGAATGTTAGCATTATTCACACACATACTCATACCACGCATGGATACAGCTCACACAAAGAGAAACACACTGACACACACACACACACACACACACACTGAAGATGTAATCAGGCGTTAGCTATACCCTCCTATCAGTATAATGGAGGTTAATGAATGATTAGATCTAATAATTTTAGAGTGGAACTTCAGTTTAGCAATACAATGCATCAAACACTTAGGCAGCAGAATGATATTATCAACAACAAGGATAGAGAGTCTAGCGGAAATCACACACATACACACACACACACACACACACACACACACACACACACACCGGTCAGTCCAGTCATGTTTACAACAGTGGTAAAACTAAATTGAAGACCAAAGAGAAGAAGAATGGGAATTAATTACATTGCAACAACATCTAACATAAGAATAATTTAACTTGGTTCGATCACACAAAGGATTCATTATAAAACAAAGGCATCGGTTGGAAAATGACCAAATAAATGCCATTGCTGTATTAAAGATGTATAACATTTATAAACATGTTTGTATTTACATCATGGTTGCATACAAATATATATATATATATATATATATATATATATATATATATATATATATAGTATAATGTGTCCTAATATATTTTAATTTGTTATGTGTGTAATACATTTATGACATGTATAATTTGTGTAATATATGAGATAAAACACATTTTTACCCATATCCATTGATTTCATGGTGTTTTTACATTTTGAGTAAATCAGACACAAAATGGAATGACTACGTTTCTTCATAAGTTTGGTCCAGTGAGACAATTACCACAGCAATGAAGAATTTACTGCTTCTATTGACTCGGCTGTGTCCTAACTCTGTCTGCAGAGGTGGCTTCAAAACCATACATGCACACATGGTGAGGAAAGTACCAGTGACCTAACACATCAGTTAAAGGCCAATTCATAGACATTAAAATGCAAACGTGCGCATATTTCACAATGTTAAATTTTATGATGCATTTAAAGCACCATCCCTCCAGTAGTAAATTCTAATGGTCTTATTTCCTATTCATATTATTCATCCTCAGCACCTCTAAGCAATGACATTAAGAAACAGTGGCATCTCCACCAACTTAGAGGTTGAAATAAAACTAGGGCTGTCACTGGAAAAGCAAACACACACACATGTGTACGCATACCAACACACACAAACACACGTTTATACATACACTTAAAACCAAAACAAACACATGCATCCACTCACGTGCGTGTATGCATGCACACAGACACAAGAACGCACACACACGCAGACACACACGCACACGCTCACACACAAACACACTCACACACACGCATACACACATACACACATACACACACACACATACACACACATTGTGTGCAGATGTGTGCCCAGTCTCCTCTGTTGCGTTGTGGCCCAGTTCGCAGCCATCTCCCTCTGATGTATAACTCGTTGTCCAAGCCTTAATGTTGATTTATTATCCATCCATAAATTAGAAAAATATGTTTGAGAATTCTGCGGTGCAGCCGGGCGCCGGCAGCCGTCTGGGGATTGGCTGACGTGTCAGAGACGTATATTGGCTCGCAGCGTGGCCCTTTGTTTCCCTGCACCAGCAGGCATTTAATGAGTGCTGATGGCTTAAGGTAAATGTGTTAGGACAGACAGCAACAACAGCCACAAAAAACACCCTGCTACATGGGAGAGAGAGAGCTAGGGAGGGAGAGAGAGAATTATAGGGAGAGCAAGAGAGGGAGGGAGTGGGAGAGAAAGAGAGAGAGAGAGAGAGAGAGAGAGAGAGAAAGAGAGATGGAACTAAGCAGCATCAGAACCCCCCCCCCCCCCCCCCCACACACACACACACACACACACACTCCCCCATTTTTTCTTATTACCAATATCTGTACACTGTTGAGCTTAGTATTGTATTGGATTTTTACCTAGAAGTGGTTCAAAACACTGAAACTCGATTTCACTAGGAACTACTGTTATGGCTGATGTTCACTAGGATCTACTGTTATGGCTGATGTTCACTAGGATCTACTGTTATGGCTGGTGTTCACTGGGATCTACTGTTATGGCTAGATTTCACTAGGATCTACTGTTATGGCTGATGTTCACTAGGATCTACTGTTATGGCTGGATTTGGATCTACTGTTATGACTGAATTTCTTAATGAGAAAACTATTTTAACCTCATTACTGGGAGCTCTGCATGGGCTTTATTCCTGCATCTAATGGTTATATATGATACTTCTTTTTGGCACAAAATTATTTTAGTTGCAGTTCATGGGAAACCTGTTAACCTCTCATTTATTTATGAAATAAGGCTTATTATGGCACTTCTTATAGAGTCTGATGTTTGCCTTAAAGAGTCAGGCATACTCATTTCCACAGTGACTCACACTCAGCCCATTGGCAAGAAACAAGCGTGTGTGTGTTTGACAATCATAGTGAATACAGGGCACCGAATTACAATTCACATTAGAGAACACAGAACTAATTATAGGTCAAGATCCAATTTCATGGGAGGAAAGAAAACAAAAGCTGCCATGATATTTGTCTATAGCTCACAGACTTGTGTCTGGTCGTGGCCGTGACTGTTCCATGCTGGGCGTCAAACACACAGAGACAGTAACATTATGGTCACGTAGTCCTGGGCTGACACTGTCACTTCACTGTCATGGCTGTAGGGCGGTGGTGGTGACAGGGGTGGTGATGATGGTGGTGATGGGGGTGGGAGGGGGGCTCCCTGCTGTTTATGTTACAGATGTTGCTGTAATCAGAGCAGCAGCGTGTGAAGGGCTCAGCTTGCGACCCCGACACACGTCACGGCCGCGAAAAGGTCATCGTGGGAGCGCCGCGTTACGCTGATGTGGATGTCGGCATATCGAGCGCGACATAGCGGGCCTGTGTGACAAGCCTCATCTTACATTGGTTTCCTTATCGCGTTCAACCTATAGCCCTGTCCTACCCCACAACTCACACACACACACACACACACACACACACACACACACACACACACACACACACACACTCAAAAAACCTGATATCCAAATTACAAACAACTTCCAAACAACACTGCCTATGGATGCAGGGCTGAGTTATTGTGATCACTTACTGCCCTGGTGCTGTACAGCAATGTGAACAATTGCACAGATTCAGTCGGACAATAAAGGCATTCAAGTGTGCTGTCTGTTTGTTCTTAAACCATTACCATATTTTTAATCATCTTGTTAGAATTTTGAACCAATTAGAGTCCTTGTCACAACATGAGACGGCCAGTTTACATCTAAAGTGGCTTCGCCCATTAGCTGGAGCCTTGAGTGCCTTTTTGCTCATCTGGAGAACAAATGAATCACCAACGTGAGGAAAAATACATGCCAGTCAAACACATATTACCTTCCGGGCGTAAACCTGGATTTGTTGCCCATTTCAAGGCGAGAATAGGAAGGTTGTTTGAAAAAAAATTATATATATATATATATATATATTGTGGGATGCAGTGATTATCCTCCGGCAGTATTAGCTATGTCTCCGTCTGTGCATTTATTGTGGCCTGTAATGGAGGTGTTTGTGTGTGTGTGTGTGTGTGTGGGGGGGGGGGGGGGGGGGGGGGGGGGGGGGGGGGGGGGGGGGGGTTGGGTACTGAACGGGGACACTAAGTTGCTGGTGGCGGCCATGTTTAATGATCTCCTCGGGCACTGGGAGTAAACTACGGCGGTAATCAGAAGGGTAAACTCAGCTATATTTCAATTTGGAGAGCCACTCTTCCGTTCAGAGAGGCCGCTCGGAGACAATAAATAATAGGACTATTTAGCCTATCCCAGAGGCCCCTGTCCCTAACACACACACACAAACACACACTCTCACACACACACACACACACACACGTGGTCGAGTCAGCCCATAACAATTCATGTTCCTTCAATAAATCAGCCCCTCTAAAGCCGGTGATTAGCAACATCATTTAGCCCCCAAAAAGCCCAGCAGCCCCGAGTGTTTCCGTCTGCGTGTGTTTGTGGGAAGACGGGAGGAAGCCCAGATGGTGGGCCGGCTGGAGCGGAACGAGCTGTGCCTGAATAGCTGGACTCAGGAATGTAGAGTGAAGCCGTTTACCTTTTAGGGACGATAAGATGATATGGGTAGTGGTCATCTCGTAAATTATCTTGTAGATTATATTTGATAAACAAATACAAATTTTAAGTAAATGTATATATTTTTCTGTTAATCATTTAACATGCAACAATACATCACACTCTACGTAAAAAAATGCTTGATGACTAAAGGTTTTATACATATTTGATTGAATATTTTATTTTATTACTGCATTAATTATACGAATGAAGCAGTTGCACATCATTTGTTTTCTTTCTGGAAACAAAAAAGCGTTTTGTTTGTGTTTTTTTTTATATACCTACTCTTAGGCCTCCCCCCCCCCCCCCCCCCCCCCCACACACACACACACACACACGCACAAACGTTAAAAAACCAACCACACGAATCCAACCAGCCCAACAATCCCCACTATTAAACCCACGGGGAGGACAATCGTTCGCCTGGTCTCCACTGGAGGCGGCTGAGACAAGTGTCTGATGACGGCTTCCTAAAGAGCTTCAATTAACAGCCTGTCACTTCTCATTAGTGACCTTGAAAGGCAGCACGCCGGGAAGCACGGCGCAAACAAAGGCAAGTTTCACAACGTCAATTCTAAAAGCAGCCATCGACTTTCTATTCCACCGCCCCGGCCTCTCCTCGCTGTGCGGCCCCGTCTGGCCTCGGGGCCGGGACAAGTCCCTGCAGGGATTAAAGGGGGGGATCCGGGGGAATTAGCCGTTTGGATGACAGGCCGGGGCCAAAGGACGAGCAGGGTGTTAATGTCCACTTTTCACTGGAACAAAAGCAAGGAGGATTTTAAATAACATGTCCCTGTGGCCTCCTGTGGCCACTCCAGGCGGGAGGGGTGTGTATGTGTGTGTTTGTGTGTGTGTATGTGTGTGTGTGTGTGTGTGTATGTGTGTACGGGTGTGTGTGTATGTGTGTGTGTGTGTGTGTGTGTGCATGCTTTTGTGTGTATGTGTGTGTGTGCGTGCGTGTGTGTGTGTGTGTGAGTGTGTGTGTGTTGGGTCGGGCTGCTTGGATGGTGTTAAATGATTGAACTCTTGCGTGAACGGTCTGGTTCTGATCGTCCACTTAGTGCCACATCTGTGGCTCAGGGATCCTGCAGCTTTTTAAAAATAAAAGAATTATTTAAACTCAGGGGGAGGAAGCGTTGTTTTCACCAGTTTAAATGTGTGCCATGCGTCACTCCCTGCTGTCTTTGTTTGGTAATAACACTGCCTGATATTTCGACATCTTCACACTAAACACCTAATATTGGAGATAAAAACATCAAACACATATTTTTTATTTTTATTTATCATTATTAGGTTCCAGAGGTGAAACATGTTTCTATTCAACAACCAAAAAAAATCAAAATATTCCAATTATTGCTGAACTATCCCCAGCCTAGCGCGAGCCACGGTTGTTTACTCTTCATTACAGCCTCGGACGCAGGCAATCCTCAAAGAGTACATCCACAACAAGCTCATCTTGACTGTGCTGCTCTGCTTTTGTCCATTACGCTTGGCCTGCTCATTGACAGCCAGTAAATCATTCATTTAGAGGCAAAGCAGGCAGAGAATCAAACAGCCATTTTGGAAACCCGGGGCCTTTCAATGTAGTGAATGTGAGCGCCACAGATCTAATGCTGAGTGGCTGGGCTGCAGGCGGCTGCAAGGACTCTTAAGAGACATCCACATATTGTTTGGAGGGACGGGACCCGCCGCTCTCATTAGAGCGGCAGCCCAAAACCACCCTGAAAGGCCTGCTTCAATTTACCTGCCCTGTGCTTGGAATAAATAAACCCACTCTATGGCACTGCACATGCACATGCACATGCACACACACACACACACACACACACACACAGACAGATGATCGCACGCACACAGACACACACATACACCTGCACAAACACACACAGGCACAAACATACATACATAAGCACACACACACACACCTGCACAGACACAAACATACATACATGTGCGCACGCACACACACACACACAGAAACAAGCACCTGCACAGACACACACACAAACACACACATACGCACACACAAACACACACACCGAAACACATATGCACCTCAACAGACAGACATACACACACACACACCTGCACACCCACACACACACACATGCACCTGCACAGACATACACACCCACACAAACACTCATACACACACACACACACACACATTAATAGACACTTACAAAGCGCTTTATACACAGCATTCACAACATAGCTCTTGAGATTGAGAGTTGTTTTAGTCCTGCTCCTGCCAGAGGTACAGCCTTTTACCCCCCCCCCCCCCCCCCCCCCCCCCCCCGCATCTGATGGCTCTTTTATTGAGATGCTTTCTCATTCAAATCAGAATCTCAATTAAGGCTGAGCTGACTTGCATGTGTCTTTTACACCCCAGGACTCTCGTAGGTCTGGTGGTTGTTGTGGCAGAGTAACTCACCGTATTAATGACTAGCTTATGTACGAGCAGCGCTTCCGTCTTGCAGCCGCATACTGGCTACAAAAGAAGTCACTTTAATGGTGCATATAAAACATACACACACCTACACACACATACACACAGACACACACACAAGCTGATAGGTGACAAGAGACCGGTAATTCAAGTATTAGCTGCTGTTATTGAATGTATCTTTAATGAGACGACACAAGAAAATCATGCAACGTTTCACATGAAAAAATCTAAAATGGTGTGGTACCAAGTCGGCTGGTTATAGTCATAAAACCTTCCTCATCATAAACCTGTATGCCGCTTAAAATAAAACGACTGTAACATTTTACACTTTAGGAGAATGCGAACGCGTTGAACCTCAGTGTAACATTCTGAACAAACAATAAAATAATATGGAGAGAAATGTGGGGAGAATGAAGCATTAAAAGGGAGAAGAGAAGAAATACCGAGTATTAAAAAAATTGACAGAGACAGAAGACAAACTGCAGTGATGGACTTGCAGGGCAAACACGTGGAGAGATGTGGTTTGGCAGAAATGTCAGTGTATTTACATATTGATTTGGCCCACTGTCAGTCCTCGTCTCTGTTGATGGAATGCTCATCGAGACCAGAAGAAATTCCATTCTGTTCCACCATGGCCGTCATGAACAGCATTTGCCAACATGCTTGGTTGTTGTGTGGGTTTTACACTGTGTGTGTGTGTGTGTGTGTGTGTGTGTGTGTGTGTGTGTGTGTGTGTGTGCGTGTCTATGTGTGTGCGAGTAAGTATGTGAGTGAATCACAGAATGTGAAAATTAGTTTTTATATTGAGATTAAAGAGATGGGCTAAAACTGAGGCACATACACACACTTGTGCACATTTCTGTGTTTGTGAGTGTACATTATGTACGACACACACACACACACACTCACCTACATGCATGTATTTTCCTCTCCTATTATCTGTTTATATTTACAGTATATGCAATACAATAATTCTTTACATGATAAAAAAATTAAGTAGGCAAAAAAAGATAGACAAATAACATTAACAATAACATATTAACAATTAAAAGCACAATTAGCGCTCCCTTGCATCATGATGGTCTTATAGGTTAAAGCTGGACTAGGGCCTTTAGGTACAGTATAGATGTCTCCTACACCAAAAAGGCATAATGTGTATGTGAACTAAATACTGTAACCTAGACACTGGCCCTGTTTCCCAGGCACGTCACTGTGCCTGCCTAACGCTCCTAAATAGACAGGATAAGGTTGAATGCAAAGGGCAGGCATTTCTTTAGGGAATCAATAAACCAGTTAGCTAACTTTCCTGTTGCTCACACCTCTACAGTCGTTTTCTCACCTGCTTTCCTCTGTCCTCACAGAAACAAAACCTTTACTCACCGTTTAAAATCAGGGTCACACATGGAGTAGATGGATTACATGCATCCCAAGCCAGAGAGACAGTCACCCACACACACACACACACACAAACACATACCCACACATGTACACACACACACACACACACACACACACACACACAACCGTAAAACCGTAATGATCTCTGCCTGTGTTCTAAAGTGAGTGTAGTGCCCGTGAAGCAGGTATATCTGCTTGTTACACGGCTGAGACGGAACAGTACGGATTAACACCGCATAACAAACAGATCAGCCTATTGGAAAACAAAATGGCCACTCCACAAAACATATGCTTACAAGACGAAGCAATGTCCACCAACTGAAGAATGCCCGATTTTTAAAGACAATGTTTCAGATATCATCAACGCTTTCAAAACATGTGAACGTCTTTAAATAGTCTTTCTAAACACACACCACACTATTAACCTTTTCTCCTCTCCGTGTTTGTCATCACATTTCTTCCCTTCCCTGATGTCCCTGTGACTTCTCTGCGATGCTCTTTTTGACTTTAGCGCTAAACCAAAGGAGAGTGTCACTAAGTGGTTTGTATGATTCAGTACTACGGCCATCGTTGCTTTATGAAAGCATTAAATTGATGGTTCGGGGCCCGGCCCAGAGAAAATGCACATAAAACTGAGACTAACTAAGAGATAATAGTCGTCGTAAACTGATCTAAGAGCGTTATAAATCAGCGCAGCGCTCCGCGTGTGGTGTCTTACACAGCACAAGCTGTCACATCCAAAACACTGACGCCCCATCATAGCAGGCTTTTATTATATGTTTAAGTGCTTGTTTGTCTCACAATGTAGTCTGACTGCCCGACGCGGATGCCGCAGATACCTGTTGTCTCGTCAGGTATTAAAGAACACTTAAATTGTTTTATAGAGGCATATGCATGTTATCTCCTCTCGCTGTGTTATGACTAACGGTGTGTATGTGTGTGTGTGTGTGTGTGTGTGTGTGTGTGTGTGTGTGCGTGCGTGTGTGTTTGCGCACGCGTGTGTATGTGCGTGTGTTTATAGGACATAGGGTGATAAAGACATTACCCCTTTAAGCACTCAACACTTTTAAGCCCTGCTCAGCACCTATAAACCAACACTTCCCCTCATGCCCGGGGGGTCTCTAGCCTCAACAAAATTAAAGCTTTCCTCACCACAGGACCATAAAACCTTCCCCACAGTAGTCAGATGCCACCACCTGATCAGATCAGTATACTAAGGTCACCAAAACGAACGGCGGACGAGCAGAGTCGCCGACTGCATGCACCATGCAGACTGGAGCCCATTAGAGGTGCACAGGAGCTCTGTGCATCCAGTGGGCTGCACAGGTTGGTAATGGATGAGCGGTGGGCGCACGCTGACGTGTTATTCTTTTATAAAACATTGCCTCTGCGTACCGAGCGCAGGAGAGAGCGTGTCACCGGCGTGATGAATGACCAGGGGATAACGTCTTCACTCCTGACCCCTAGTGCACACACACACACACACACACACACACACACACACACACACACACACACACACACGCTCACCGACCTCATGCAAACACACACACTCACATACACAAACATACAAAGACATACAGGCAGGGTGCACACAGACACACACGCTTAATCACACACACTTACACACGCACATATGCACACACACACACACACACACACACACACACACACACTCACTCACTCACACCCACACACATACAAATATATATGGGCAGGGTGCATACAGGCACACACAGCGTTCGCTTACACACACACGTCATTGAGCACACACTCAAGTTGAGGTAAATAAACCCATTGTGTTCCCCATAAACACAGCAGAATAATACATGTGATACAAGTGAGTTCATCTGCCGCTGCTGTTCCTCTCTCTATTGTCTGGGCATCGCGAGCAGCTGGCGGCTCCGTCCCTTTGAGATTCATGTATCAAGCCAAGTCAAATATATTAGTAGTATTAGTATAGTAGTGTGTATGTGTGTTTGCGTGTGTGTGTTTGATGAATACAAAGCAAAGGAGCCTTCTTTTCATACTTTTGCTTTCATGGTTTTAGTCCTTTGTAATCTCTATATATCATTTTGTTCACATTTGATCTCGGATCTGCAATTAAATCTACGCTACCTAAACCCTTCTCCTCCTTCCTCCTTCGTCCGTTGTCCTTTGGCGACTGCACCAACAGGACGTTAACGAGCCCGGCGGTCATCAAAGGTACATCTCTAGCCAGTGCTCCCATACAAACAGTATGAAAGACTCCAAAGCATCAAAGGCAGCTCTCATCAACAACAGTAAAGCACAGGCAGAGCTAGGAAGAATCCAGATGCTTAAGGATGGTGTAATTAAGTGGCAGACTTTGGACTTTAACATATAGTGAACCAAAGCTACACTGTGGTCTTTCTGTGGTCCGTAATAACTGTGGTCCATAATACTAAAGGGGAAAGAATTTACAGATACATACACACACACACACACACACAGATACACACAATTCCTCTCTCGCCTTCCCCGCAGGTGAGTGCATTCTATATTGCTGCAGATGTGAAGCAGATAGAGGATGAGATAGAAAGGGGTAGAAAGAGAGAGAGAGAGAGAGAGAGAGAGAGAGAGGAGGGGAGTGAAGAAAAATAAAGAGAGAGACAGAAAGAGAGATAGGAAGAGAAGGAGACATGATAGGGAGGAAAGCGGGACAGAGGGAGGAGGGGGCGAGGTTGTGTGTGTGTGGGGTTGAGGGGAGATGAGACAAGGAGACAGAGACAGAGTAGATGCTGGTGGAGGCAGCCTGGCTGGGCCAGGCTGGGCAAGCTGGTCTAGGATGCTGTGTATGAGGGAGGGATGGGAGGGTGGAGAGGAGGAGGAGGTGGGGGAGGGGACGACAGGCAGCCAGTCTATTATCAGGGGTCTATAGAGAAGCATTTAGCAACAAATAGGACACCACCCCCTCTGTCACCCCAAGCCATTCAACCCCTGTCAGCCCAGAGACCATTCAACCGAACCCCCCTGGGCCGTGAGCCGGGGGGATTGTGTGTGTGTGTGGGGGGGAGGGGGCACAGGAGAAACAGGAGGAAGAGGAGGAGAGGTTATGGGGTGTGGGGGGAAGGGTGGGGGTGTTAAGATGGAATACCCTGGTGCCAACCCTGCATAATGGTTCAGATGCTGTATCCTAGCAACGGCACTCAGGGTATGACCCTTAGTCATATGGCTCTATTCACTTTTAAAAGAGAAGCCCCCTTGTAACGAGAGTTTGCATGTGCACAAACAGACCAATGCACACACACTCACACACGTGCACATCATGGGGGTGTCTATCTGGGGACTAAACAGACGCTTGTGTATAACAATTAGCGCAGATCATGCACCCCTAACCTGGCCATCCCTGCAACCCCACAGGGAACACGGCTGATTACCATCAGCAGACAGAGGGGAGTTTATCTTTACACGCTTAAGACAATCTCCCACTTCACACATACACGCGCACGTTCACACACACAAACACGCACGGACACACACATGCATGCGTTCACACACACACACACACACACACGCATGCACGGACATGCATGCAGGCACAGGCACACACGCATACACACATGCATACATATATACGAGCAGGCACACACACAAAACACACTCCCGCACTGACACAGACACAGACAGACGCACACACACACACACACACACACACATGTAAATCGAAAATGGTCTATTTCAGCATGCTGTCAATCACACGCTAATTAAAGCAGCATATTGACTGTGTTCTTCTCTTCTATTTGGGTATGGAATTAGTATTTAATGAATTGTGTGAGGATTAATTATACGATAATGATATTTAATTGTTACCGTCTAATTGTTGTGGCACCCTTTGTTTTGCTGTTGCTGAGAACTTAGTTTGGTTTTAGTTCAGAACTGAACAGTTGGCTCCTGCACACTCTGTTGAGCACATTTTGAACTTTGCTCACTTATATGAGGATGTTTTTTTACCTAAATAAATGTTTTTGTCCATATTGACATGTATTGTTTTTTAAATATAATCTAGAGGGGATGAGGATCGTTTTGGTTATGATATAAGAATACAGGATATGTATTTATTTATTTAAATGTATCAATATAATAATCTAAATTGCTACTAATAAAGAATATATATTTTAAGACGCATTCAAAGACATTCATACACTCACATGCACACATACACATACACACAAACACACACATACACACACACACACTTCCACACTTCCACACACGGATGCTCCGAGGGACACATTGACAAGTTGTCTTTGTGTGGTAATCCCCCCATTGAGAAGGATAAATGTACTTATTGGCTTTGAGGCGGCTAATAGATTTATATACTCTCCCTATTATTTACCACAGGATTATAGCTGTGGCCCGGGGCTGGACATGTACAACATCTAGCTTGACCTTGAGCCACACACACACACACGCACACACACACACACACACACAAGCACACACCCATACACACACACGTGCGCAGGTCTTCACACACACACACACACACACACACACATACAGATGCACGTGCCTGAACACACACACATGCTCATGTGTGCACACACACTCTCTCGCATGTGCACAAACACACACACACACATATGCACACACACACGCACACGCACACACACACACACACACTCACACACATATAGAAAAACACAAACACATAGAAGTTACTCACAGACAAAGTTACATTCACACATTCACATGTATTATACTCAATTTGCCATGGGATTGCTTTGAGTTAATAAACGGCATATGATTATCATCCCCAAAGTCACTGTGTTCCTTTTCACCCCCAAACCCACTATACACATGTCTGCTCGGAGTGCCCGAATATAAGATTGTCGACCAAGTCTTTTATGAGTTCTCATTAAAACACACTTTTATCATTTGTTTTAATATAACGCCCTCTTCTCAAAGTGACTTCATTAAACATAATTCAATCTTTACCTCTTTTAAGAGTGCGCTGTTTTACCTGATTTATGCCCACTTTTATTTCATCCTGTCATTAGCTCCATCGCAACAAAACTGTGGTGCTGCCTCCTAGTGGCGGGAAACGGAACTCTACCATTCCATGTGAAGAAAACAGGTCTCCAAAATAGGACAAAACATCTCTTAAGATAGGCAGGGTGCTAAAATGTAAATTGAACCGCATAAATCATAGTGGATTCACAGTGGGAAATTAACACAGTATTTAACTTTTTTATTTGGACACAAAACAAAAGCCACAGTATCCAAGCAACTGAACAAACACACACACTCATCCACACACATGCATGCATATACTCCCATGGGGGGATTTTGTAAATGTCATGAAGTCTGTAGAAGGAGAGGGAAATCTGTCTGCCTCCCATCGCTGTATTTAGAACACAGGTGAGATTGATGACTTAAGGCAGTTTCTATTGGTTATTCAAGATGAAAGATGAGGCTTCGCAATGGGGTTCCTCCCATTCACTGCCATTGATTTAGGCAAACACATGCACACACACACACACACACAAACACAGCAAAAAATGCCCTTGCTTTTTGGTACTCAAGGTTATTTCAAATTCACAGGAATATTTGTACGGTCGGATCAAACATGCAGGAAAACAAACGGGCGTCATGCCATCCACGAGAGAGAAGTAGCCCTCCAGGGTGACTTATTTTAGCCTCGGGTGTTCTCATCACCAAACAAGACAATACGTGTGGAGTTAGCATCCATCAGTGAAATAAAGAGAATAAAAAAATCGGGGGTTTAAAAGCAATTGAAGGCTGTGCCGAGAATTGTAAAATAATCACCGCAGGGCGAGTGTGGAGGCACTCAAGCCGGGAGCGGTGCCCGTTTGGTTGAGTAAAAGCTTAAAGCTCATCCTCATTAGCATCGGCTGAGAGACAAGTGCTGCGCTAAGTGAACGTGCGGCCCATGTTTGTGTCAAAAGCCTGTTTTTCTTCCTCAGCCAATTACGGTGACTACGGCACAATGGCGGTTAATTTTGGCGGAGGGCAGGGTGGGGGGGGGGGGGGGATTCTGTAAATGGTTTTTTTTAGGGGTGTAGATGGTGGAGGGGTGGGGTGGTGGGAGGGGATGGTGGAGCGTGTGCATGGATGGGCTGTGAGTGAC